>APFE031197278.1:0-26720 GCA_000404065.3 Pinus taeda
AACTTCTTCTTAACCTCTTGCCTTTTTAACTGAATATATCATGTGATAAACAATTAAAAACAAGTCAAGCAATTGTGAGTTCTTGAATAACTAAATCAAGTTGCGCTAAGTGATATTTTGGTCCTCAATAAAGATATTAAGTTATGAAGAAGAGACCATAAATAGATGAACAACTTGATGTCTACAAACAGAAAGCAAATATGCAGATTGACTAAGTGATAATGAGGAAATAAAGGCTGCAAAACAAAGAAGGTCAGCAACATAGACAAGATGATCACAAGTGTCACTAGTTATGAAAAAGAAAAGAAAGAATCTGTCCCGGGCACGCCTAAGAAGCCTGCATAACACACTGATCAGTCATGAAAAAGTACATAAATGTAAACAAGCAGAATTTGAAATGTATGTACAGCTATCAAAACTCAACAATCAAAGGTAGTATATACATGAAATAAGAAAATGAAATGCAGGAAATTAAAAGTACTGTACATGCCTTTAGTAAACAGGGGCCCTCTGCCTACTCCAGCTGTTTCAAAGATCAATCACACGCGTAAATGGAATAACAGTCTTCTCATATATTATGCATGAAATAGAAAATACAGTGGGAGTTCAAAAGTATATCACAGCAGCTAACAACTAAC
The DNA here is from genome assembly GCA_000404065.3 of Pinus taeda. Lineage (NCBI taxonomy): Eukaryota > Viridiplantae > Streptophyta > Pinopsida > Pinales > Pinaceae > Pinus > Pinus taeda. Next base: position 639 of record APFE031197278.1, read on the forward strand.
TTGTCCAGCGTTCAAATACGCTTTATTGATAACTGAAGAAGGCGAACTAACTTAACGAAATCTAAGTAATTCGAACAGCTGAATAAAAATATGTAGTCTTGCTACGTCCTCAGATTTAGGCAACGGTCATTGTGGGCATTCAATCCGTTGTTGGATTATGTTTCCCACTACCTTCATAACTGAGGACGATGCCACCTGTTCTTCACGTGCTCTAAAACAGAACACGCAGAGCTGTGCCACCGCAAATGACCTCCGTTGACCGAAGTTACCTCCTCGTTGACCACGGGCTTGGATGACTGGTTTGGATGATCTGGAGGGACACACACCATGTCCTTGGTTCCACGAACTTGCCTATGTGGCTCTTCTTCCCATAGGACACCTAGAACATAGCATTTAATAAAACAGCTGTGGAATCTGGGGTTGGCTGCGGAAACCGGGATCAGCTGCGGAAAACCCTATATGAGCTGCAGAAAGCAGCACCTTGAACCAAAATTCTAAACCAAACAGAGTCATTAGCATAATTAGAAAACCATGTAAAAAGTCCTAAAATACAATGATTTGAGCAATTTGATGGAAGGAATGAGTGGCAAAATAAGGAAATGAATAGGAAAAAGAGGCTGGGAGGATGTGTAAAGAAGTGTAGGTTTGAGGCTCAACACCTATCTTTTTCATCAGTGTTGAATTTCTAGTCACAAGAAAGACTAGAACAGTTTTCTTCAAGACAACTACTTCCAATGATACATTTTTTCTTAGAGCATTCAATTCATCAAGCAGTTACACTTAAGAAAATTTCAACCATTTAAATTCAGTAGAGGGGCAAAGATCACAATGAAACAATGAGACAAGAGACACCAAAATTTTCTTGGGACAAAACCCCACAAGGGGAAAACACGGTAATATTTCCTTATGATAAATTGTTAAATTCAATCAATTTGTACATATAATTCTTCCAGCCAAAATATCATACCATTGACAACATTTAATGCCAAGTCAAGTCAAGTTAAAAGAGAGAGAAAATTCAATATTCTTCTCACTAGTCAAGTCTAGTTAAGGGGATGAATTTTGGCTTGCAATTCCTAGTCAAAGGGCCTAAGTCTTGCAATAGCCTTAGAAGTCTTGGTCAAATCATAGACTTTGACCTGTGGTCAAATCTCAATCAACACCTAGAAATAAATTCATAGATTAGGTCAACAATTGGTCAAAGATTCCAGGAATTTTCAACCTCCAACCTCAGTCAAATATTCAATCAAAACACATCAAAATAGTCCAAGTCAACATTGGTCAAAACAGATGAGAGAGAGGTCAAATGTGTTAGTCAACTTTTGTCTTCTTTCTCCTTCTCACTTGTGAACATATGTCTTGAGAACAAATATGAATTTATGTCCAATGGATGCCAAATGAGGCGAGCCTCTTGCCAATATAGACATGTCCAATTGTAGGAGTTTTGACCATGGGTCAAATCCCTTCATGAGGTCAGGATGACCTATAAAACTAGGGTCGATTTGGATAACTAGAAACGAAACAATTTCTCCTTTGATTTTGAAGATGAAAATACTGACCACAACTACAATTTCTCAACACTTCCTCTTAGCGAGGGAGGTATTTTTCAGTGACTCCATCAGATGTACAAATGATGAAACAATTTCTTCATAAGGAACGATTTATAACATCAAGCTCATCCCACAAGCCAAAACCAATGGAAGCACTAACTGTGGGAACAATCAATATTGTTCATGAGGCCAAACTCTCCAGCCATAAATAATGGTTTCTCAGTCAAACACAATGACACAAGGGAGTAATCAAAGTCAATCTCCCCGACCATACCCACTGGTCTCTCAGTCAAATCCCATGACCTAAGGGAGTAATCAGGATCAATCTCTCCAACCATAACAATCATGGTCTCCCGGTCAAAGCCCATGACCAAAGAGAGTACTCAGGGTCAATCTCCCTAACCATAAACAAAGGTCTCTTGGTCAAGCCCCATGACCTAAGGGAGGATTCTCGGTCTCAATATCAATCTCCTTTAATATATAGTATCTCAATTAAACCTTATGACCTAAGGGAGAGAGTACTCAAAATCAACCTCCCGAACAAGCCCATTGGTCTCTCAGTCAAACACATTGACCTAAGGGAGCACTCGAAGCCTCAAAAACAACCTCCCCAACCATAAAGGTTTCTCAGTTAAACTCAATAACCTAAGGGGGAAATTAGGACAATCTTCCCAACCATAAACTATGGTTTCTCAGTCAAACCCAATGACCCAAAGAGGATTGCAAATCTCATGGTGTCATACAATCAATGCTCCCTCTCACCAAGCTTCTCTCTGAAGTAAGAAAACTTCATCTAGGACAATGACTTTATCAAAACATCAACATTCTACTCATCAATAGAAATGTATTTAAGCTTCACAACTCCTCTCTAGAGAATATTCTAGATATAATGATACTTGTTCTCAATGTGATTCGACCTATCATGAAAAATTGGATTCGTAGAAAGCTTCACATGACTTTGATTGTTACAATATAACATGGTTGCTTCCACCTGATCAAACAAAACCAGCAAACATCTTTTGAAGCTAGATGACTTCACAACAGGCTGAAAAGAAAGCTATATACTCAAATTCAGTCATAATAAGTGAAACAGGGGTCTGCTTTCTACTCACCCATGATATCATAATAGAGTCTAGACTAAAAAAACATCTATAAGTGTTCTTATTGTCTTCAGTGCATCTAGCCCAATCAAAATTTGTAGATCCATGAAACTTCAATTCACATTCAATACATATCTCAATCCATAATCAAAGGTGCCACATAAATATCTCAACATATGTTTCGTTGCAATCCAATGCACATTCCAGACCTCAACCAAGAATTGACTCAAGATGTTCATAACATAGAAAATTATCAAGTATGGTGTTAACCATGTAGTTTAATGAGCGAATCAGTTGACGATACATAGTGGGATTAGAATCAAAGTCTCATAGCTTCTTCAATTTAGTCACCATGGGAGTGTTCATGGACTTGCATTCCATCATACCAAATTTCCAAAGGATCTCAACAAATATTTTCACCAAGATTTTGCCACACTTCTAATCCCAGGTAGTAATGCGTTAAATCCAGATCCTTCATTTCAAATTCAGAAATTAGTTTCCTCTGACACTGGACAATGAGATCATCAACCCCTATAAAAAATAGATCATCAACATATAGTAGTAAAATCACGAACTTGTCTTCAACTACTTTGAGGTATTTAGATCAACGTCGCTCTTGAGAAACCAAGGCTCAACAAATACCCATCAATTTGAGAGTACCAAGCCCGAGGTGCCTGACAACGAGAGAAAATGACTCTTCATAATATGATGCCTCTTATTGAGGTAATCATTCTCTTTTTACTTCTAGCCATCTTCATCTTGAAAGTCACAACTAACTTCTTTTCAACATAGATCAAGGCATACTTCACTTTTGTTAATAAATTTGTTCCCTTTGAGTCCATAACTCATGTAATACAATATCTTTCAACGCAAGTCTTCTTGTCACAAGATTTATTTTGTTCTTCCATTATTTGTTGCCACGACCTTGGCAACCTTCAATTGCAATCCTTACTAGGAGGTCATAGAATAACAATTACAACCAAGCAAAGGATACAAGGGCAAGAGACTAACTATTAATAAAACAACAAAAATAGTAATAATTCAAATAAGAGAGATATAAGATACTTATCTTTTGAGAAGAATGTCAGCTCCCCTTGATATTTTCCTTCTTGTATCCACTTTGAAACTTTATCAACCTCATCCATATCAACATGATGTCATACCTTCCTTGCAAGAGTTAGGGTTTCTATTTTCGAGGGAAACGTCTAATCCTAGGGTTTTTTTCCTAGGGCTTTCTTGTCAAAACCCTTTTTCTTGCTAGGGTTTACTAACCCTATATATTCAAACACATAAGACTTTAGAATACTTCATAGCTAAGACTTTCAATCTTCAATATACATCTTCTTGCAAGTCCAACATTCTTTGACATATACAAATGTTCAAATATCATAGAATTTCAATCCCTCAACAAATAAATATGTCATGATAAGGGATATTCCAGTAAGATGCCTTCATCAAGAGAGGAATATGGTAGACCCATTAGATATTTCTTTAGAAATCATGTATTCTTGTTTAGACATGATCTGGTCCCTCAATCCAAGTAGGCTCTGCTCCAATAAGTTCTACACTTCAACCTTCAACCTTAAAGAAACATTCAACCTCCTTTTCATTATAATCTTTTCATGACTACCTAACTCATTCCAACTAGGTATATGCAATAGCATAAGGTTCATGTTAGCAAATGGAGTTTTCCAATCTTTGTAACTTCAACATTTTGTCTTATGCAAAAAAAATGTTCAAGAAGTATTTGTCTTTGATCAACAATCTAAATTGAGATAACTACACATCTTTCAATGGAGTAATACAAGACATAGCAAACTTTTCACCTTAAACAATTTATACAAATGCTATTGAAATCACCCCATATCATACTTGAATACATCATACCACATATCATTAGATGTATGCACCATTGTCTTTCATATAATTTTGTAAAGTAGGGCAGTGACACAATCTTCTAGTTAAGGAGCAATAAGGCATACTAATATATCATTAGTTCCAAAGCATATTATGATACAAGTATTCAGACCCATACTCGTTTTTCACCAACAGAGCTCCACTTATAACAACCAGAGATAATCCAAAAATTACACTGATGATATATACCTCACATCCAAAGAGTTCAAAGAGGCTTTTCTCAAACATCTATTATGTAGTATGTGGAAATTTCCTCAAGATATGAGCCAAAAAATATGTTTCAATCTTGTCAATTATGTAATGTAATGTCAATGCTTGACTTTGACTTTGACTTTGCTTCAATTCTTTGGATAGGGAGGATGTAAAACTCCCTTTTGACTATTCCTTTCGAAATAACACAAGTTCAACTTCTTAAAAATGTATCGTTTGAGACTGCATCAACCATGAATTCCTTCAAATTGGTTGAGGCTACTCAAGCTTAATAACAGAGGCTCATATCATGCTCATGCTTCGTGACTCATTTCTAATGAGTAATGTATTAAAACAAAATGCAGATCGACTCTCGCATCTTCCAGTTATCTGTGCTATTACTGAATTAAAGTCATCTTTTATGACTAATCCAGAGGTCTTTCAAATTCGGCCTGAGATTGTTACTTTTGACCTTCTGAGGCTAATTTTGTGGCCTTTCGACCTCCTGCAACATGACACAGATTTTCGGCCTTTATTGAGGCTTCGACCTTCACTGAAGTTTCAGCTTTTTGAGATTTGTTCACTGAGGTTTCAGCCTTCACTGAAGTTTCGGCCTTTTGATATTTGTTTAATGAGGTTTCAACCTTCACTGAAGTTTCGGCCTTCTGATATTTGTTTAATGATATTTGTTTAATGAGGTTAACCTTCTGATATTTGTTCACTAAGGTTTCAGCCTTCTTTAGGTCTTGACTCTTGAGTATTTTGGTATTTAATATGTGGAATGAGGCATCTCGGTCTTCCTTCAAGATCAGAACTTCGACCTTCTTAGAAAAGCATGGTTTTCTCCCATCAACAAAATGACACTTGGACCCTTCTACAGAGATTTCGATTAGGTCTTCCAGCAAACTAGGATTCCCTTCATTTTTTATCTAAGATAAGATTCATCCTCTGTCTGTACTTGACACAAGGTCATACTTAAGACAAAACTTATGTTTCTTTTCAGGCCCTCGACAAACCTTGTTAGGGCACTGATTACATGGTACTTGGTGGTGTATATTCTTCATTTGATATTACACTTTCAAGACCCCTCTTCAACCATATCTCTGGTACCATGTTGAATTTCTAGTTGCAAGAAAGACTAGAACAATTTTCTTCCAGATAACAATTTCCAATGATATAATTTTTCAGAGCATTCAAATTATCAAGTAGTTATTCTTAAGAAATTTTCAACCATTTAAATTCAGTAGAGCAGCAGAGATCACCATGGAACAATGATACAAGAGAAACCCAGTAATCTTTCCTGTGAGAAATTGTTCAATTCAATCACTTTGTACATCTAATTCTTCCTGTCAAAATATCATACCATTGACCACATTTAATGCCAAGTCAAGTCAAGTTAAAAGAGAGGAAAATTCAATATTTTTCTCTCTGGTCAAGTCTGGCCAAGGGGTCAAATTTGGGCCTGTAGCGCCTGGTCAAAGGGCTGAAATTCGGTCAGGCAATAGCCTCAGAATTGTGTGTCAAATCACAGACTTTTACCTGCGGTCAAAGGTCTGTCAACACACAGAAACAACTTCACAGATTCAATCAACAACGGGTCAAGGATTCCAAGAATATTCGGCCTCCAACCTCAGTCAAAGATATGGTCAAACAATAGTAGAATAGTCCAAGTCAACACTAATCAAAGTAGATGAGAGAGGTCAAACTTGTTGGTCAACTTTTGTCTTCTTTCTCCTTTGCACGTGTGAACAAATGTCTTGAAAACAAATCCGAATTGATGTCCAATGGATTCTAAATGAGGTGAGTCTCTTGCTAATACATACACGTCTAATTGGAGGGGTTTTGACCATGGGTCAAACCCCTTCGTGAGGTGGGGCCGACCTATCAAACTAGGGTTGACTTGGACAGTTAGAAACCAATTAACTTTTCCTTTGATTTTGATGATGAAAATACCGACTGCAACGACAATTTCTCAATAATGAGGTTGATGTAGATCTAAGTGTGAGGTGAAATTCTTCATCCTGTCACATTAGGATGGCTCTAAATATATAATCAATGGGAGGAGGATGTTGTGTATGGAGAACTCAAGTCATTCACATGATTTCTTCTATGGCATCTCTTGTCAACCTTACTTGACATTATTATCAGCATAATATATTTTGATAGCCAGTAATAGGGTAGATCCTCATTAAAAAATCATTGGATCGTGTAATAGACAGTTGAACATAATTGGGAAAATCAAGCATTTTTGTGAGTGAAGCATGAAACTTGATGGAGATATATGCTTACAACATGGTTAAGGGTTATCATAGGAGATGCGAGAAGAAAGACAGGAGCTGACATCTTGGAGTAGCAAGATCGTAATCCGATGGTGGAGGTGATGTGCTAAGAAAGGGAAAGCATGTGCCACTAGAAAGGCCACCACCGATATGGAGAAGTGTTGTGAGAGGAAGAACATTTTGGTCAACCTTTGAACCATTTTCACTTCCAATTTGGAGAGAAATAACATTATGGTTTTGAAGTTCTCCGACATCAAGCTTCACTCTACACATGAAGAGAACATAGATAGTGTTTGTCAAGTTTGGATTGCACATAATGAGGAATGTTGGACATAGAGAATGAGGGGAGAAGAAATGCATATAATGAGTAATGTTAGACACAAAAGCAGGTAGAGATCTGATGTAATAATGGGAAAAGAAACACATTGTTACCATAGTACAAGAGACATAATTTAGAGTGATAAATCTGTAGAGGTGTTTTTGTATATGGGAATCATGGAGTTAAAATTATCGTAGGATTGATTGAATTTTATTAAGGTTATTCATATATTAATAAAAAGTAAAGTAAAATTTGGTTTCATATTTCAATGTTCAAATTACTTTTCCCATCTAACTATGACTCTTTATATTTCTTTACATTTATATTTACAATAAAATTTACTTTTTCTATTTCTTTACATTTATATTTATTAATATAGTTCGATCTTAACTCTAGATCTGCCAAATGTCAACAATATCAAATCTCTCGAGATGCAAATCATTTTGTGAGTGTAAAACTTGGGGAAAGGTTTGCACCCAAAGATATTTGATTCCTCTAGGTGCTTGGTAGATACAAATTTAAGATAGATCTATGTTGCTTTTTAATAATATTATTTATTTATATTATTTGGGCTTAGCATTTTTCTTCTAAAAGCTTTACAATTCTTTTAAAATTATTGAGCCGAGAGGCTCATTCTACATCCTAGTATGAGGGGATGTGTAAGTATATTAGTGCTCAATGTGTAGTTGAGTTGACATGTGTCCCTCTTAAAATAAAAAATAAAATACCCTCTAAATACAAAAATAATGTTCGCTATAATATTATAAAAAAATGAATATGATGTAAAGTAATTTCATATAAAGTAATTAGAAGTAAAAAATAAGTTTTTATGGATAAAAATTTCAAATAGTCTAAAGATTTTACAATTTGGTCTTCCATATACTCTATATAGGATTTAAAAATGCAATTTAAACAATGAAAAATTACACATTGTATTTTGCATTCTAAAAAGTTTGCATGTGAAGAAATTTTATCCTTTCAGCTCATATTAGATTAGTGCTTAAGATGATCTATATAGGTTTTTCAATGTGAGAGAGTGTGTTTATGGTAAGTAATAAGTTTTTATATGCTTATTAATTATATTTAAATATAAAGTTCTAAAAGATAATGATTATGGACATATAAATTATTATTTCAATCTATATGGTAATGGATCTTAATTCATATCTAATATTTATATTTTATATATAGTTCACATCTTTTATATAAAAATATTATTATTCTAATAATATATTTATTAATTAAATTTATTAAGGTCTTTATATATTTATTAATTATATAGTATGAAATTATCATGGTATGGAATATGAATTATTGTATTTAATTCTTTTTTAATGTGATATACATATTACAGTTTTTTAATAATAAAAAAAATTAGTTATAATTTTATTAATAAAAATGAAATTATAATAAAACAAATTGAATCGATTTATATTTGTATTACTTTTTACTACTTATTTAATTGAACTGACATTATGTTTTTATTATTAGCAGAGTAGATCCATCTTAACTTTGAATCTACCAAGGACAATCTCTTTTCACTTTACAATATGTTTGCATCTCAAAAAATGTAGTCCCTCGATGAATCTAGGCAAGTTTAATTATTAATAAAAATATAATTATAAATCTAAATATTAATTTTATGTTTTATTTTATTGTATTAATTTAAATTTAATTTTATTTTGCTGAGTCAAAATGTTAAACATTACAACATCTCTACCACACGGGGATCAAATGTTTACATAGGAGTTAAGTTTACTTATGAACCTCAAATATAAAGAATTTTTTTAATAAAAAGTGGATGGGGTGAGAGGAAATCTTGTATAAAATATAATATTATAGTATTATTTTTACCCAATATATATTACCATTTCCACCCAATAAAAAGTGGCCATGCTAATTTTATAGTTAAGTTTGTTTACTTTTAAACTTCAAATATAAAGAAAAATTACACTAAAAAGTAGACAAATTGAGGGGAAATATTGATTAAAATATAATATAATAGTATTATATTTTACCCAATATTTAACACAACCTAATAAAAAATGGATGAAAGTAGGCATAAATATTAAATAAAATGTAATAATTACATTTGACTTAATATTTCCCCCATCTCCTCCCCTCACCCCAACTCACTTTCATAGATAAGAGCATGTGTTTCCTCTTAAGAGGTCACAGGTTCAGAACTAGAGTGGGGTAGAGTATGTATGCCTTCATAGACTTAGCAATCAAATCGTTGAAGGGTGGTGGGTCCCTTGTCCCACAAACAAGGGGGTCTCATACACCAATTTGGTGTCCAGCTTGGTCGTGACCTTAAAGTTGGATAATAATATTAATCCATTTGAGTTCTATTTCTATACCACATTATTACATATAAATTAAGGGAATATATTACATATATTCTATTAAATTGATTATCAATTAAACCATTAGAATGAGTTTTGTATGTTGGGCAAATAAAAATACCCTCCTAAATCATTGAATAGCCTTCAAGAAGCTATGAAGCTTCTATGCATATATATACATGATGTATTGATATAGAAACGTAACATAGGGTCATCCAATAAATCTATACAAATGCCCAACACGAACATATCCATAAAAATGTTTTACCTTTACATGGATTCAACACCATCATTTTCTACAACCAATTATATATTTAAATATAACATCAAACTAAAATGGATCTAATCTAGTTTCATTTCCCCTTTAAATAAGTTATATTCCACATGAATACCATGGGATCTTAATACCATGGGTCAATACCAAGGGTCTTTTTTAATTTTTTAATCATTTAATTTTTATAGGGTTATTTTTATTTTATTTTCACCTAGTTGAAATGTTTACATTATATTATAAATAAAATTACTCATTTTTTATTGGGCTTATAGGTGCTTTCTAGAGATGTGTAATGTAACATGATCAATGTAATGTAAAATTTTGGCTACATAAAAATAAAATTAAATATGGTGAGATGTGTATTTATTGTAAATATAACTGATTTAATGAGCCATCCGCAAGCCAGACTGTGACTGCGGATGGCTCATTAAATCAGTTATATTACAATAATTACACATCTCACCCATATTTTTAATTTATGTAGCCAAAAGATTAACATTACATTAAGTCATGTTAATTACACATCCTCTAGAAGCACCTAAAGCCCAAGAAAAAATGAGTAATTTAATTATAAAAAACAATTATTATATATATACTATTATATATATATATATAATTTATATATATATATATTATCTTCAATCTAGAGTCCAAAAACTAAAGCACAAATTAATTATTTACTTTAACAAGGGAGCCACTGCCGTGGCGTTAGTCCCTGTCGAGGTCTGCCACAACAAACAGCAAGCAACATGTGGTGTTGGTGACACTGCCAGTGTCGTCTCTTACCGCTCCGTCCAACGTGGAATCTGAGTATTTGTGGGAGCAAAAATTTATTGTTAAAACTAAACGCAGTTACATGTTATCTCTGACTTTTGTTAAAACTAAACGCAGTTACATTTTATTTCTCTGTAAGCTCTATGATCATCATGAAATATCTCCATGGAAACTTGTCGGTCTTGCACTCTGTTTATCTTTCCTTTCTGAGAGTACCATCAGCACCATCAAACAAGTCAAACAAACACGTCTAGGACACCTAAATCGTCTTTAAAATCTGGAATTTCCATAACTAAGTAACTAAAGACATGATTCAGAACTGGAATTTCCTAAAGACAAGATTCAGCACCATCAAAACACCATAAAAAACTTCTGAAGCACCATGAAAAACATAAAATTTTGTAGTTTAACTACTGGAATTTCTATAACTTTGAAGTTTTGAAAACTGGAATTTTGAATTGAAGACAAGATTCACAACTGGAATTTCCCTTTCCCAAAGACAGGATTCGGCACGGTCAAAAACGTCCGGGATTTCAAAACACCATCAAAAACATCAAAATTGTCTAGAACTTTGAAGTTTAAAAACTGAAATTTCACCATCAAAGCACCAGCTAAGGAAACTCCTCAAGAGAACTCATCTGCATCCTCACTCATAATAACATTGGACTAAGTGGTCAATAATAGTTTTTCTAAACACCCCTTTAATTTCCTTTTCTTTACGACACGTTTTTGATGAAAAATTGGACATCGACAATCTTTTTTTGTTAGTTTTACTTGGTTATACTATTGTGTTTCACAATTGTTATGTTAAGAAGCGTATATGATTCATAAAAAATAGTAGCTTTTTGAATCGTTGATCTTCGAGAGTAAGGCTCATTTTGTGTTATATCCTTCTAGTATTTTGGCTGCTCTTCGAGAGTAAGGCTCATTTTGTGTTATATCCTTCTAGTATTTTGGTGTAGGACTTAATTTAGAGAAAAAAACTTAATGGTTTGTTGAATGCATTTTAAAACTATAAACGTAAATTGTATTTAAAAATAGCTTTGGTTATCAATAAAAAACAATTGACGAATTTAAAGAAAAAAAATATTAACAAACAAAATCAAATTAACACAACTCGAAAAAATTTAAATAAACAAACTATGCTCATATCATTTGTGCAACATTGCTATCGATGTTTCCTTTTGACGTCCCTCTTTCCAACGTGGAGGTATAAGAAATTTATTATTATGAAAGTCTCTAGAGTTGAGGGTATATAATATTTTCTAGATCTGTATCTATTACATAAGTCTTTCATCAATACGAGCAAGTGGTAAATATTCATTTTAAAATCACTATAATCTAAAAGTGATCATCGAAGTTTCATGTGGACAGCAAATAAATTATAAGTCTTTCGTCAATACGAGCAAGTTGTAAATATTCATTTAAAAATCACTATAATCTAAAAGTGATCATCGAAATTTCACGTGGACAGCAAATAAATTAAAGCTTTGTAAGAATTATGAAATCTAAAAATTGTGAAATATTATATGTTTCTCAATTTATACTATAAAAATCTATAATTAATCGAGTGGAAAATATTTTAATGGAAAACCATATATATATATATATATAAACGAACAATCGGCCAACCTTGAAATTGACAGCAAATGTACACACACGCAAACAAAATAATAAATAATTTAAACAGTTATAGAAAATGAATTCCAGAATGTGTACTTTTGCACCTTCTTTCACACACATCTATTCTTTCCATAACCACATGTAGATTTATTTGGCAGTAATATTCGGTGGAGTTTTTTAATTCAAAATAAAACATATATTATATTCATTTTTTGTTAGGCAAAAGACTAAATTGTATTGTAATTATAAAATAAATTCAACTTTCCTAGCAGTAACTCTTCCGCCTAGTTAGACTATTTTTAAAACTGGAATTTTTAAAATTGGAATCTTTGAAATTTAAAAATTGGAATTTCCATAACTTTCCTAGCAGTAACTCTTCAGCCTAATTAAACTACTTTCTAAAATTGGAATTTTTGAAATTTAAAAACTGGGATTTCCATAACTTTCGGAGCAGCAACTCTTCAACCTACTTAAACTACTTTCTGGGCAACTCCTCGGCTTACTTTCCATGCAACTCATTCCTCCGCCTCGTTAAACTACTTTCCGGGCTAAGCCTCGTTAGCGTACATGCTAAAGATAACTCGCAGCAGAATTTTCTGAAAAATCCACAACCTCGAGAATCTCAAGTCAATAGTTCCACCTGACTGACGGAAATTCTGTATCTATAAAGTTTTCCATTCAAAAGTAATTGTACATCGCATGCACTTAAATGAAATGTCAAAAATCATAATAGTTACCATACAAAACAAGAAGAAGTTTTCTTGCATAAACAAATATGCAAAGATCAAGAAGAAGCTTTGAGTTATCATAGCACGACTTACTAATATTAATTGGAAATTAGCAAAGAATACAAGGTGGTTCAAAGTTATTCACATAAGAGTATATCCAAGATACAAGGTGGTTCAAAGTTATTCACATAAGAGTATATCCAAGATGAGAATGGACAAAAACCCTCTCTGCCAAAATTATACATACATAACAAGCATTGAAATTAACATTAGATTAATTTTAGAATTATGAATGAATTTGGTTGGATTGTTGGTGCAATCCAAATAGGCTCTATTTGTTACTAAGAAGAAGAATTTATTTACTTGCAATCAAAGAAAACCGACATGCCTATTGGCATAAGAAACCTAGAGAGATAAATTGGAAATATCGAAAATGAACTGGAAAAGTCAAATTGTTAGGAGGGAACCTAGTTGGTTTTTTGAGCGAAAGCCACATCTGAATATGTCTGGGCATACTTACCATACCTATATGCCACCCAGAGAAAATAACCGAGTAAATTAAGGGTTCAAAGAAAACCAAAATAATGAATTGAACACATTTTGAAAAAACCAATAGTGAAAAATTGTTCAGCTGGAATCTCAAGGTCAGGTTCCCTTTCCTAAGCCAAACACTATACACGATATACATGACATTCATAATATTACAGACGTAACTGTAACCATGGAGAAAAGAAAAGAGGCTCGACGAGGTTTACTGGCAAGTGCTTGGCCACTGCAAGGAAAATAGTACACTTGAAGAAAATGTCACAACAATCATATTACAAGTGGGATAAATCCTAGAGCCGAGAAAAAGAAAGAAAAAATTAGAGCCGAGAAAAAGAAAGAAAAAATTAGCACCATGTAGATGAATTAAATCCCCATGGTATTACTTATGAAAGAGCCTGGTTGCAGAAAGTTCTGAGACCCTTGGGGTTGTCGCATGGAGGAGGTGCTGCCCATCCAGCAGTCTTAACAAATACCTGCGAATTCAAATATAATTAGCACTTAAAAAAACTTAGTTAATCGCAGCCATTATTTTTAATGGCATCATCATCACATCCCAACATAATTTGAAGAAAAAGATAATTAACACAAAAGGAACGTACTTAATAGCAGCAATTAACACTAAAGGAACGTACTTAATGGCAGCCATTATCGTTAGAGCCATCATCATGACATGCCTCACATAACTTGAAAAAGAAAAAAAAACGAACACGAATCATCACAGTACACAAACAAGCCCAAGCCCCTAGTTCCCAGTTCAATTACTTGAAACGGGAATGCCTAAAAAAACCAGCAATAAATTCATTAAAATCCAGAAAAAAACCTTGAGAAACAAAAGAGATGAATATTGTAACAAGCCAAGAGCAGCACTTTTACTTACGACCTTCTAGGGTCAAATTTCAGACACAATGCACACACAACCTCTATTTAGGATTTCGGTCAGTGTTGAACTTAGAAAAATATACCATAATCTGTAAAAATCATGGAAATATAATGCTAAAATCAATAGCAGAATTGAAAGATTCTGCAACATAAATAAAGCTGGCATAATTCACTGTAAAGGAAGTAAATACATGGATAGGCGGCCTTTGTCACTCAGTTTGAAATCTGGTGCTTGCAGATCGTAAATAAAACCAGAAAATCTACAGAGCGACAATCACAATCACAATGCAAGGTGCCAACGGAGGTTAGCGGCGTATTTAATGAGATGCAATGGGACGATGTCCGAATAGAACGACACGGGTGTTTGACATGCATGAAGAAACGTGGTAGGTAGATTAGGTGCTGGCTTAACCTTGAAGAGGCCCAGAAAGAATTTAGGATAAGATGATATTTATTTAGAGAATTTTGGATTAAAAACTTGTCCGCCCAAAAATAGCATAAAGGCAGATACATAAAGTTACTATATTATTTTCGAAATATTTTAGTTCTTTTCAAACTTTGAATAAGAAAAGCGTTGAAGTGTATTTTTCCCTCGATACGTGCGAAGTTTCCAATAAGAGGTCAAAAACAAAGCTTTGTCTAGAACGCTAAATTGCCATTGAAAACTTTGGATAAAATTTGGGAAAGCATAAAAAAACAACAATTAATTGATGGTCAGCGATGGATCGATCGCTAATAGTCCCAGGCAGGGACTAATAATTAGTTTATTTATTTTAAATTTAATTTAATTTTTATATTCAATATAATTTGATCAGTCAAAATGTTAAACAAGACATAATAATATAAGATAAGACAACTAAAAATACTTCTCGTACAATTAATAATATTTTTTTATATAATTATCATTTTATAATTGCTACATCTCCCACTACTAAGTTGTAAAATATCTCTTCGCTTAATACAATTTTACCTCAACATTACGTATCTAAAAATAGCAAACTCCTATTTAAAATTCATATTAAAAATACCAACAAAGATATGCATGTCCGTAACAAGGTGTATGAAAGCACAAAGGACTCTGGTAGAGCATGTAAACACAACAAAGTGTAGGTGGTCCATGAGTGTACTTGAGTGTTTTAAGCGTATAGTGATGTAATTGTTGTGTCCATTGGAAAAATGAGTCAAGAATGATCACTCATAGTATTCTTTAGTGAGTAGTTGAATTTAAAAAGTAAATATTCTAGTTATAATTTTGAGTTTCATATTATTGTTTGATCATTAAAATACCAAAGACACTATTAGTTATTGCACAAGTTCCTTATATAAACATTATCAAAGGATTAAGATTATTAACAACCAAGCCAAGTGGAACTATAGGGATATGAAATGGGTAAGTTTTTGCAAATTTACAATTTTGTGTTGAAGCCACACTATTTGTTATTGCACAAGTTCTCTATATACACATTATCAAAGGTTTAAGATTATTAACAACCAAGCCCAGTGAAATTATAGGGATATGAAATGGGTAAGTTTTTGCAAATTTATAATTTTGTGTTGAAGCATAAATCTGAGAAAGAGAACAATGTCACAAATGCACTGAGACTTGAAATGGGGAGAAATGAAGAGTGGGATAATTGGTTTAAGCACTTGGATGAGTGGCACAAAGATTTCAGACGAGTTATAGAGATGTGTAGGATTTCGATAGTGAGGTTAGAGAGGTGCCTTTCAGATGTATATATGTTTATAGGGAAGTATGTGTATTTTAGAAGATTTGATGCATGCAAAAATGATAAAAGAGTTGCACAACTATCGATGAGGAAGACATTTTGGAAGTGAAAAGACAAGGTCTAATCGGTGAAAGATATTATTGGTCAAGTGTGAAGGAAGGTAAGAGAGTTGTGGTGTAACGTAAAACATATCAAATGAAAAAGGAGTGAATCATAACATAGGATGGTACACACCATTGTCACTATTAGGAAATTTTATGCATGGATTTAATATTTGGAGTGCAAAAACAAATTGCAAATTTTATTTAATGTTCATTATGGTTGATAAGTTTTTGAAAATGGCAAACTTAATGCCTAGCAAGAAGACCAAAGATCATTGATACAACATATTGCTTGTATTCTTCAAGGAGGCCATGTGATAGCATGGATTTGCAAAGATGATCACATTAAGAAAATCTATAAGGTTTGTTGGTCATTTTTTTGAGGACATTGTGGAAGAAGATGGACATAGTTGAACATGCTACCTTCATATAGATGGGCATCTTGAAGTAGTGAAGTCAAGTCTTGGAAATATTCTAAAATGTTTAATTGGACATGATGAAATAATGGGATCAAGTTTTTTGGGCTAAGTGTGTATATATTTCTATGAATAAGTCAATAAGGTTTTCTCTATTCAAATTGTGGATGGATGGACATGTCAAAAGGGAAAAGGAATGAATCAAAATACATGATTGTATAGACCACTGACAAATAAATCAAAGATGCCTTGGGAGCATATATCTAAGGATTTATACTTACATTATTTGTCAAAGATGCCTTGAGAGCATATATCTAAGGATTTATACTTACATTGTTAAGAGCACATTGCATACTTGATTTAGTATTTATTGTGGTAGAAAAGGTTTTAAAGATTGTGCACTTCATGCCTTGGAAGAAGAACAATGATGTGTCATATTGCGTGGAGATAGCTTTCAAGGATGTGGTGCAATTACATAGATATGCAAAGAAGGTTGTATCAAACAAAGATACAAGGTTTCTTAGTAATTTTAGGAGGATGTTGTGGAAAATGGAAATAAAGCTACAATATAGTTCAACATACCACACTTATGTAGAGTGGCATATCAAAGTGATGAACCAATGTTTGGAAATCTTCTAGATGGTTAGCTAGACATGACAAAATAGTGGGATCAAGTTTTGTTGGCTAAGTTTGCATATAACAACTCTATTAACATGCTAACAAGATTTTCACCGTTCAAAATTGTGTATGAGCAAAATCATAGACGGATTGCAAAATTAGTAAATTTATTAGTTAGCATGTCAAAAAGTGATGATGCAAAAAGCATTTGCAACAATGATGGAGAAAGTAGTGTAGAGGATTTTTTCATCCAGGGCTCTTTCCTAGGGTTTCTTTTGCATAGTCATTCATGGCCAATTCCGCAGGAGGGGCTTATACCCCCTCCACTCATATTGTCTCGAGAGTTAGCAAGAATGTTGGATCGACTGGAAACCCCTCCCAAACTCCTCATCACTCACATCCTTTTTAAAGCTCAATTGGAGGAGCTTAAGGTTCTGGTCACTCAAAGAAACTATTGCTTGGAGCATTTTAGCAAAATAAAATTCAAGGGCATTGCCTGCCAAAAGCAAAGCAAAATCCAACATATGAGGTCAGATCCAATAAAATCACAAAAGACATCCAATATATGCAAGATCATGCTCTAATCTACATGTTCATCAGATTATGGCCCTTTGAAAAGTCCCTGATCAATTGCATCCAAAATAAATGGAACCTCCAAGGGCAAATAAATTTGGAGCTAGGAGCAAAAGGGTTCTTCACAATAATTTTTTCCAGCTTAGAGGTTCGAATGAGGGCCTAACTTTTTAATAATGTTGAGCTCTTCATGTGATTTTGGATAGAGCGGTACAATCATGAGAAAGAAGACATCCTTGCTACCCCAATATGGGTTTGACTCTTTTATCTTCCAAATGAATATTGGAAGGAAGAAATCCTTGAAGGCATTGGCAATACCATTGTCAACTTTGTCAAGGTTTCTAAGGCAACCAAGAAAGAGAGATACACATCATGTGCAAGGATTTGTGTATATATGACTATTTCACAGCCTCTTCTAGCTTCAATAGACATTTATTATCAAGATAATATTTGGAAACAAACACTGGATTATAAAAATGTCCCTTTTAGATGCAGGTGTTGTCATGAGTATGGATATCCTTTTAGAGATTGTCCTCATCTTCCAAAGGATTTACCAACAGATCAATCAACTCATAAAGAGCAAGAGGGTTTTGAGGAATTTGAGACCTCAAGGAGCCACCAATTCTAGTTAGAATCTCATATCTGGAAATAGGTTCATGTCTCTCCCCTTGTCGAATGAGACCTTAACGCAAGAAGATAATCAATCAGTCCCCCAATGAGCTATTGAAAGTATTCTCAAATCTTTGTTGCCCCCAACAAAGCCCGAGAAAAAGAATCCAAAGGTAATCAACAAAATTCTCTACCAAAGGAGCTAACTAGCTTAGTAATGGGGGAGGATGAGACTCAAGACCTCCCAAAAGACATGGATATGGATGATCCATGCATGTTGATTGCTCTAGCAGGGGTCTGCCTCGAATCTCGATACATGTGATCCATGTCAAACCATCATATCAAAACTATTTAGATGGTATATCTAAAATGCAAGAGTCATACAAATAACACTCAATCTGAGTTGAGTTCTTCAAATCCCCATTTAAAAATTCATATGCAATCTTTCAAATACCCCCCCAAGATGGTGAAGGAGGACAGAAAAAAGGGATGCAGGAGCATTAAGACCTTGATCCAAGAAAATGGAGAAAAATCAGTCAATTCGGGGAAAGTCATGCTAATGTCAGAGGCATTTCCTCCTTCTCAACCCAAAAAAACATGAAGTTTTCATCCTTGATCTTTAGAGAATAAGTATGTTCTTGTTGCAATTACTATCATTGTCAGTCTCAGATAGTTTGTTGTTGATTAGTAGATTTACTAGTATTTTTGGTTGATAAGCCGAAGCTTGTAGTCCTTTTATGATAAACGATAATTTCTAGACTTTGAAAAGCCAGGCTACATGTAAGCTTTTCTTTGAATAACAAAAGGCCCTTCTAATTCTAGAAAAAAAATGGATGGAGAAAGTGCGTGTAAATCCAAGATATATTGAAAAAAAATAATGTAGCCTTATAACATGTGCATTAATGCACACATGAGATTTCAATCATTTGGCAATTGGCCATTTAATGATGGTGCATCTAAGGAATAACAGCTATATAAATGGTGCATACAACAAACAATACGTGAAGAAGATCAAACATTAGAGAATCAATTTAACGTTCAAAGATCATGCATTTGAGGTTAAGTTCTAAAAGGAGATTGACATATTGTATATTTGTAATGTAATTGACTTGTATAAGTACAAATAAGGAGATCCCATTGTCAATCAAGATGAAATGCAAAGGGAGAAAGCGTTGAAGCATTTTAGCACAACCAACTACCAAAGAAGAAACCGTGGTCGGTTGAAAAGGAGTTGATGAAAAGGTAATTAGAACATTAAGCATGAGGTACACCCAATATATAATTATGTGGAAGAGCATGCCAAACACAAACAATGCTTGGATTTCTGAAGTAGGATAGCCAAGGCTTTGCAAGGGAAAAGTAATTGCAGAAGCAACTGGAGAGACATGTCTTATTTGCAAGGGGAAGTTAATGTAGAAGCTTCCATTAAGTAATGCACTAGAAAAGTGCAAGGAAGGAAAGCACATCAAAGGAGAGGGTGTGACAAGAGTTAGGTGCACCCAGTAAAAGCACAACAAAATATTAGGTACAAGTATAGGAAAAAGAAGTGTGCATGGCAGGGGCATGACAATGAGCATACATGGTAGGTGAATAACAACAAACACAGTGATTGCACACGATGGTGATTGCCCCAAGGCTATCTTAAGGTCATGCATGGAAGGTAAAGAAACATGCGCATGATAGGTATGAGCATTATGAAATGGTCAAGCAAGACAAAGTGATGTGGAGACTTAGAAGCAATGACGACAGCTACAATCATATGGTAATGTAAGAATAAATAGGATAGCAACAAAGAGGATCAGGTCAGTATAGCATGTCATGGATACGGTGAGACAATCAAGTGTAAATGTAATAGAGTTGTAGGAGTTGACCATTGAGCCAAAATAGAGCTTTGAGGCCTGTCACTAGAAATGTATCCATATATATTGCTATATGTTAAAATAAGAGAGTAAACAATTCCTCTTATGATTGTGCAATTTAGTTCTTGTGTTGTCTCAGTGTTTATATGATCATTAATGTTCGTATAACTAATATATGTCCAAATCTATGGGTTGCAAAGCATTGCACATGAATTTGCAAAATTCAACAATTCGTTGATTATTCATTACACCCCTAAGCAAGCTTGGCAACCTTAATAAGTCACTCATATTGAGTATATGATTTTGACTATTCCTAAAGGAGTCAGTGGACCTAGTTAAGTGATCACCTTTTAGTGTTATGCATGCAGGGCTATGCTTGCAATTGGAATACAACAATATTGAACTTCAATGGTCACCATCATTAGCGTTTCTCCCTTACCTTTCTGTCCATTTAGCATAGTTAACAACAAAACCCTAGGAAGGTCATTAAAGAAATGTAGACAAGCGATACTTTTGTGACACCTATTAGCTGTCATTTCTCTCTCGAAGTAAAGATAAACAATTGACAATATATAAGCACCAATGATGAAATATGAAGCTATCAAAGATATTTAGAATCTGAACTATAGAGCTCCCTTAGACTTTATACTCCAAGCCAAATGGCCTACTACAGTCCTATAATCCATTTAAGCAATCAAATGCAGCCAACTTACTCTGCAGGAGATGCCATCGATGGGAAGAAAAATAGAAGTTTTGTCTAAAATATCAGATATGCACATTGTCATCCCTTTACTTTTCTCAAAATAATAAATCCAGAGTGACTAACATTCAATGCCATTCCCTGCCTTGATGCCTCGCCTCAAGGCCTTTGAAGGTGCTCAAGATGTCCACACATTTTGTTTATGAGAAACTGGCCCTGTTACCATATTTACATGTCTATTCTTTGTATGATGCAAGCATATGTTCAAAGCTTACTTCACTTTGGCTCACCAATAATCTCCATAGGAACACCGTCCATCCTGAAATCACTGTCCAGTAGAATCACTTACAGCAATTTCTGATGCAACATTCCTGGAGATGTATTTTGTTGCAGAGTGAAAGTCAGCACAAACTCAAAGGCTAATTATTGCTTGAATGGTTGTTCCAGGGGAAGTGTTTAATAGCCCAAATGCAATTTTTAGCTTCCCACTATGGTGACATAGAATATGTCCTTTCCCTTTATCTCCTGCACATCATTTAATACAATACTTGTACCCAAAAAATACCCTACCACCTTCATCTACTATGATAATGTACCCAACTCTCTATAGTTTATCTGTGTTCGTGGGTTTATCATGTCTCCTACAACGAAAGCATGCATCTGGTTATTGACCTCAATCCAGCTGCATCCAGGTGTCCTTTTTATGCTTTTATCTTTCATCATTTTCCGTACCTTTTCGATTTCATCCCACCTGCCGGCTGCAGCATATATATTTGAGAGAAGCACCTGAGATCCAGCATTTTTAGGATCCAACTTTAAAATGTGTTCTGCCACACGTTCGCCTAGCTCTACATTATGATGTATTCTACAAGCACCGAGCAAGCAACCCCACACAGCACTATCAACTCTTACTGGTATGTCGTTAATAAATTCTCGCGCTTCATCTAGATGACCAGCACGACCAAGCAGGTCAACCATGCAGCTATAATGCTCCATTGTAGGTGACATGTGATAGTCGCTGCTCATGGAATTGAAATATCGATAGCCCTCGTCCACTAGGCCTGCATGGTTGCATGCAGACAAAATACAAACAAAAGTGACATGATCTGGACGAGGGCCAAAGTGCTTCATCTTTTCAAACAGATTGAGGGCCTCTTTGCCATAACCATGCATGGCATATCCTGCAATCATTGCTGTCCAAGAGACAATATCACGTTGATGCATTTTATCAAATAGGTCTCGTGCTTTCTTTATACTACCACATTTTGCATACATGTCTACAAGGGCATTGACGACAACAATATCAAAATAAAAGCCATTTCCAATTAGTTTTTCATGAACCTCCATACCATGATCCAGAGAAGCTACGCTGGCACATGCTGAGAGAATACTAGCAAAGGTCATTGAGTCAGGTTTCACACCTGTCGACTGCATTTGTTGAAAAAGTTTCAGGGCTTCCTCCCCCTGCCCATTCTGTGTATACCCTGTGATCATTGCTGTCCAGGAGACAACATCTTGTCTTTGCATTTTTTCAAACAATTCACGCGCATACTGCACATTCCCACATTTTGCATACATGTCTATAAGGGCATTTGCTACTGCTACAACAGTCTGGAATCCACCTTTAATAATACTTCCATGAACCTCCATACCCTGTTCTAGAGCGGCCAAGCTGGTGCATGCTGGGAGAATAATCATAAAGGTTTTTGAGTTTGGCTTCAAACCTGTTAATTGCATTTGGCGAAAAAGTTCCAGGGCCTCTAATTCCGATCCATTGTGTGCATAACCTGCAATTATTGCAGTCCATGAGATAACATCCGGTCGATGCAATTCGTCAAATAGCTCGCGTGCTTTCTGCATCCATCCACATTTTGCATACATATCTATCAGGGCATTCACCACAATTACATTAGACTGAAATCCACTTCTAATAATCTTTTCATGGATTTTCTTACCCTCTTCCAGAGCTGCCAAGCTAGCACAAGCTGGGAGAATACTGGCAAAAGTCTTTGAGTCCGGCTTCACACCTGCCAAATTCATTTGTTTAAAATGCTTCAGGGCCTCTTCGTCCCAACTCTTTTGCACGTACCCCGCAATCATTGCTGTCCAGGAAACAACATCTCTTTGATGCATTTTGTCAAATAATACATGTGCCTTCTCTATTCTACCGCTTCTTGCATACATGTCTATTAAGGCATTCAACAAAACGATGCTAGACTGAAACCCACTTACAACTATTTTTCCATGAATCTCAATACCATGTTCTAGGATACACCTTGGAAGAATACCAGCGAAGGTCTTCAAATTTGGCTTCACACCTGCCAACTGCATTTGTCGAAAAAGCTCCAAGGCTTCCACACTGTTTCCAATCTGTATGAGGCTTGCAATTATCGCATTCCATGAAATGATATCTCGGTGAGGCATTGCTTTGAAGAGTTTCAAGGCCTCGTCGACAAACCCATTCTGTGCATATCCAGTAATCATTACTGTCCAAGCGCACACATCTTTTTGAGGCATTCTCTGAAAGAGATTCAGGGCCTCGTCAAGGTACCCTGCCTGTGTA
Source organism: Pinus taeda (assembly GCA_000404065.3). NCBI lineage: Eukaryota > Viridiplantae > Streptophyta > Pinopsida > Pinales > Pinaceae > Pinus > Pinus taeda. Next base: position 24,328 of record APFE031197278.1, read on the forward strand.
TATCCTGCAACCATAGTCGTCCAAGAGATCGTGTTTGGTTTGGGCATTTTCTCAAACACGTCGCGTGCAGTCTCTATTCTCCCACATTTTGCATACATGTCTACAAGGGCATTAGCCACAAACTCATCTGACTGGAATTCATTTCTGGTAATTTCTTCGTGGATTTCTATGCCCTCCTCCAGAGATTCCAAGATCGCGCATGCTGGGAGAACACTGGCGAAAGTGAACTGATTGGGTAAAACGCCTGTTCGTCTCATTTGGCGAAACATAATTAATGCCTCCTCAGGGAAACCATGCCTTGCGTATGCTGCGATCATGACAGTCCATGAACAGACATTTGGTTCAGGCATTTGGTTGAAAACTCTGCGAGCGTCCACCACACTCCCGCATTTGACATACATGTTTATAAGCGTATTGTGTAACAATGTGTCTGCAGCAAATCCCCTTTGATTGATGTGGGCGTGGATTAATTTTCCCTCTGATAAGGCTCTTTTGCGAATGTATCCCTGTAATAGAGAAACGTAAGTAGAAGAGTCTACGCTGTTGTCTGTAATATGCAAAATGTTGCAGAGCGCTGTAACATCATCAACATCACTGACAGAGTTATTATCGTTGGCATCGGCTTGAATTTTAACAGAGCCGGTTGTAGGCAGTCTACACTGAAGATCCCACATTAACCCAACATACAATCCCATTATTTTGCTCTTCCGATTGCATAATGGTTGTGGCATTTTTCAATATGGATAACTGGGTATGGGTACAGAGTTATGTAGATCATGATTTTTCCTTCGGGATTTATGTAGATCATGATTTTTCCTTCGGGATTGGTTTCTTTGGATCAGTTTCGAATGAAAATCATGGCAGAGTAAAATTTTGAGAACCCACATATTAGAGACATCCATTAAGGAGACGCAGCGTAACTATCCCACGAAATGCAGCTCTTCAGACGAAGCTTGGTAAAAACTCAGTGAGCCAAGTCCACATATGGTGTGAGATCCATCGAAAACCCGAGATCACACCAATTACAATACCTTAATTCCAGTATTGAATTTTTAACGTAAAAAAAGCTTCCACAGGAACATGGTAGTGTTGGAGTTAATTTGTAAAAAATATACATGATATTTACAATCATGATTAAGATTAAGGTTATTGGGTTGATATCATGATTATGGTCATTGTGTTGTGAGGCATTCTACAGATCAGTTAGATATGTAGATGTAGTGTATTTAAATAAATTTTAAATGTTGTTTTAATTAAAAAATAAAAATAAAAGTAATATTAGGGATGAGTGTTAGTAAACAATTAAATGTTAACTCAAATAGAATAAAAAAAAAAATAAAAAATAATATAAATTTAGTATTTAGATGATTTTAAATATTTAAAATATTAAATAAAAGTTGAAGTAATAAAATAATAAATTTAATTTGTTATATTTTAATTTTGTTATTAATTTTTGAATAGCGTTTGTTACAATATTATGGTTTATTAATATCACATGCTCAAAAAACCATAATCTATTTCACAAATAAAATATTTTATAACAATACAAGATTTTTAACCATAGATATTCATCCCCACTTTACCATGGATATTCATCTTTACTTTACTGTGGATACTATTAACTTGTAAAAAATATACTACATGCCCAAAACAAATTACTTATTTCACAATCAAAATATTTTATATCAATATGAAAATATTCTTAACCATGGATATTCACTTCCACTTTACCATGGATATTATTAATTTTCAAATATGCTTTGTTACAATACCATGGGCCAATACCATGGCTTATCAATACCACATGCCCAAAAAACATAACTTATTTCACAATCAAAATATTTTGTAACAGTATGAAAATACTCTTAACCATGGAAATTCACCCCCACTTTACCATGAATATTATTAACTTGTAAATAGGCTTTGATACAATACCATGGCTTATCAATACCACATGCCTAAAAAACAAAACTTATTTCACAATCAAAATTTTTTATAACAATATGACAAGATTCTTAACCATAGATATTGACCCCCACTTTTTCCATTAATACTTGTGAATAGGCTTTGTTAGAATACCATGGGTTATCAATTTCACATGCCTAAAACTCATAACCTATTTCACAATCAAAATATTTATAACAATATGACCAGCATAGATCCATCTCTATGGATCAAATCCCTAGATCCATCTAATTGTGGATCAAATCCCTAGAGGTGCAAACCTTCCTTTTGGAGTGTAGAATTTGAGGAAAGGTTTGCACCTTGAGCGATTTGATCTCTCTCAACTCATGATAGATCTGGAGTTAGATGGATCGATTTGATCCCTCTAGAGGCATGATACATCCAAAGTTAGATGGATCTAGACTGTTCAAGTTGAGGGCAACAATGAC
>APFE031197278.1:28589-42858 GCA_000404065.3 Pinus taeda
CTCTCTCTCGCTCCCTCCCTCCTCCTCTCTCTCTCTCTCTCTCTCTCTCTCTTTTACCCTTCTCTCCCTCTTTCACTCTTATCCTTCTCTCTCTCTTCATTCTTCCTCTCCCCTCTCCTTCATATTATTTCCTTCAATACAAGTAATCAAATAGGATTAGAAATTACGATCTACACTGAAATCGATTCATCTAGTGCAATAATTCTTCTTCCCTCTAACCTTCCTCCATCTATATCTATATTTCCCTCAATATCTCCTTATTTGTCTCTCTATATCACACCCCCCCCCTCTAAACACACATGCTTTCTCCTTCCATATCTATCTATATATCCCTCTCTCTACCTCTCTATTCTTCCCTCTCTTCACCTTCCATCTATATATCTATCTCTTTTTGTCTCTCTTTTGTCTCTCTATATCACCCCCAAAACATACACACTCTTTCTCCATATTTATCTATCTCTCCCTCCCTCTTCCTCTCCCTCCATCTCTATCTTCCCCTTCTCTCCCTCTCTCCCCCCTTTTATCTCTCTTCCCTCCTACTCTCCTCTCTCCCTTTCTCCATATTTATCTATCTCTCCCCCCTTCTATCTCTCTTCCCTTCTACTCTCATCTCTCCCTTTCTCCATATTTATCTATCTCTCCCTCCCTCTTCCTCTCCATCTCTCCCTCTCTTCCCCTTCTTTCCCTCTCTCCCCCCTTCTATTTCTCTTCCCTCCTACTCTCCTCTCTCCCTCTCTCTCCGCCTTTCTCCCTTTGCGTCTTTCTTCTTAGGGAGTGATAAGGGAGATGGAGAGAGAGGGAGAGAGAAGAGAAAGAGGGAAGGGAGATAGAAGGGGAGAAAGAGGGAGAGAAAGGGAAGAGAGAGAGAGAGATGGAGAGGAAGAGGAAGGGAGAGGTAGACAAATATGGAGAAAGAGTGTGTATGTTTTGGGGGTGACATGGAGAGACAAAAGAGAGACAGAGAGAGATAGATATATAGATGGAAGGTGAAAAGAGGGAAGAAGAGAGAGGAAGAGAGAGAGAGAGAGAGAGAGAGATATGGAAGGAGAAATCATGGTGTTTGGGGGGGGGGGGGGGGTTGTGGGGTGAGATAGAGAGACAAATAAGGAGAGATGGATGGAAATGTAGATATAGATGGAGAGGGGAGAGAGGGAAGAATAATTATTGTACTGGATGAATCGATTTCAATGTAGATGGTGATTTCTAATCCTATTTGATTATTTATATTGAAGGAGATAATCTGAAGGAGAGGGGAGAGGAGGAATGAAGAGAGAGAGAAGGATACGAGTGAGAGAGGGAGAGAAGGGTAAGAGATAGATAGGGAGACGCAAAGATGGAGGGGGAGAGAGGGTGAGAGAGAGAAGGAGAGAGGGAGGGAGATAGTGACAAGGTTGCAAGACAAAGAGAGAGAGAGATGACTTGAGAGAGAGGAGGAGAGAGGAAGGGAGAGACAGGAGGAGAGAAGGAGGACAAAGAGATGGATTTGGAAGGGGGGGAGAGGGAAGGAAGAAGAAAGACATACAGAGAGAAAAGTGGAGCAAGAGAGGGGGGGGAGTGAAAAGGAAGAGATGGAGAGAGAGTGTGTGCACTTGGGGGCGAGATAGAGAGACAAAAGAGGAGAGATTGAGGGAGATATGGATATATATGGAGGGGGGGAGAGAGGGAAGAAGAATTCTTGCACTAAATGCATTAATGGTGACTTATAATCCTATTTGATTGCTTGCACTAGATGCATTGATTTCACTGTAGATGTTGATTTTTAATTATACTTGATTGCTTGCACTAGATGCGTTGATTTCAGTGTAGATGTTTTTTTAATTCTATTTGATTGCTTGCACTAAATACATTGATTTCAGTGTAGATTTTGATTTCTAATTCTATTTTATTGCTTGCACTATATGCATTGATTTCATTGTAGATGGTGATTTCTAATTATATTTTATTGCTTGCACTATATGCATTGATTTTAGTGTAGATGTTGATTTCTAATCCTATTTGATTGCTTGCACTAGATGCACTAATTTCATTGTAGTTGTTGATTTCTAATCCTATATGATCGCATGCACTAGATGCATTGATTTCAGTGTAGATGTTGATTTCTAATTGTATTTGATCACTAGATGCATTGATTTTAGTGTAGATGTTGATTTATAATCTTATTTGATTGCTTGCACTAGACACATTGATTTCAGTGTAGATGCTCATTTCTAACCTTATTTGATTTCTTGCACTAGACTCATTGATTTTAGTGTAGATGTTGATTTCTAATCTTATTTTATTGTTTGCATTAGGTTCATTGATTTCAGCATAGATGTTTTCTAATCTTATTTGATTGTGTGTGTTAGATGCATTGATTTCAGTGTAATCACAGAAAAATGATTGACAATATGCATTGGTTTTTGTGTTATAGTAATTCAACCTATTAATATTGGAGAGAAAGAGAAATAAGGTATGATGTTTACTACAATAGTTCGAGTTAAAGAATTCAATGGTTTATGATCTCAACTATCCTTTTCATATAATCGATATGAAAAGATAAAAAAACTAACAAATAATGTAAATATTTTGTAAATCTAACCACTAATTAGAAAAAATCAAAATTACATTATTTCTTGACTTTTGCAAAACAAACTATAGATAATAAAAAATCATCAAAATATTTTAAAGGAAATAAACTAGCATTTGCAACGAACGATGCAAAGGAAACGCCGTAAGGCATAGTGTGTGGAAGAATATTGAAATGTGAATAGACTTATGCGGGTTTTTTTTTAAAGCAAGGGTCGATGATGCCGAGTTTTAATTTGAGGAAGCCATGCCGAAAACTATTGAAAGGAATGCAAGTAGCTGCAAATATGCATTGAACCTGTTTAGAGACCTTTGTTTGTAGTTGGTAAAAGTTGTGGGGTTAAAGGTGAAGATAAATGAATGAATCAATGCGAACAACAACCGGGCTTCCATATTGATTTGGAAAGGACTACTTAAGAAATCATTATTCAAATGGGAAACTAAATTAGTATGAAGATATATCGAAAACATGTATTATATTAATTAAAGTCAATTGATTTTGTCAATAGAATATGTTAAAACCCATTGACATGTGAGGATATAAACTATCAAAATGGTATTGAACTTGAAACATCCCTTTTTAAGTTTCAAAAGGAAAACACAAATAGGTGCGAGGACATAAAATATCAAAATGGTATTTGATGTTGAAACATCCTTTTTTAAGTGTGAAATGGAAAATACAAATAGTGTATTGTAACATCGATTTTTCAAGTTTGAAACGAAAAACACAAATAGTTGTGAGGACACAAACCATGAAACGGTATTTGATCTTGAAACATCATTTTTTAAGTTTGAAATGGAAAATACAAACAGTGAATTGTAACAAAAGAGGTTCGAGAAGGAATATAATAGCGTAAAGAACATTGTGCTTGTCATTACATATTTGAAGTTGTATGAAAACATGGTGGAGGCAGCGAAGACGTGAAGAAGCAGTAGTGGACCTGCAAAATGTATGTTTTGTCAGAATTAGGAATATGCAAACCAGCTGCGGAAATTTATCAGTAATACTTTGCAGGCGAGTTCTGTTAAAACTAAGCTGGAACTAATGGAAAATGAAGATACCTTTGCTATGGGGTTTTATATATTGTTAGTGGAAGATGCAAGGTGAATAACGGCAGGTTGAACACCATTTGGAGGTTAATGCGTAGCTGGAGATGCATTTTTTTTTGCTTGACAGGCTATTTGTCGTTGTGTAGGTAGGCTATTTCTGAGTCCATGTGGCATGTTGCAAAAGAAAGAAAAGGTTAGAATGAGATGTATAGATAATACAAAGACATTCTAATATTTGTTCATTTATTAATATTGATTAAAGTTGGTTGTTGTTGAAAGATATGAAAAGCACACGATGAAATAGAATGAGGTAACTAACAGGAGGAAACCTTTTGTTGATGTCAAAGTATGGGTTGGAGCAGATTATCTGGAGGCGGCATTGAACGAAGAATGTCTTCCGCGTGTTTTCTGCGAGCAATGTTTTTGTTGTTCCTCATTTTACTATAACGATTGAAACTGAATGTGGGGTTAATCCGAAGATCTTGTAGAGAAGGCACTCTTGAAAGAGCTGTGAATGTGAGACCTTGACGTTCTATTTTTCCAATGTCAATTGTTGCTTTTGGAAGTGTCATACCTTGATATTTATGTATGGTTAAAGCTCAAGCCATCTTCAATGGAATTTGTGCATGTCCATTTGTTTTTACTGTTGGAATAGGCAAGTGAGTGGGGTTTCTTTCATCCCAAGGAGGCCCAATGTATTTGGGAAAATCTACGACAACAAATGCTAGAATTTGTGGTGGTGCAGTTGATTCTTTGTAAAAGATGGTTACAATTTTTCCGAGTGAACCATTAACAAGTCCGGCTAAAACCCAAAGGTTGGAAGTCAACATAACTTTTTCGCCATTGCCTAGCAACACAATTCGCTCAAGTTGCTCGTCTTCAGAGGAAATACTGGAATATGTGTTTTCATCTTCAGCAATGGATCTTGCAATTGGAGTGTTTAGAGATTTCATCATTTGCTTATTATGGACCATTGTTTGAGCATTTGTTGGAAACAGATGCATGGAATCCTGGAATGAACATATTTCTTCTTCTGTTAAAAAGGAATCTGTGCGCGAAATGAGTACGTTGTAGTCATCGATTGTTGGATTTGCATCTCTAATGTTTAGGAGAATGTTCCTAAAAGTAACCTGTGCGATGTCGTTGCCTTGTTGACGAAATATCGTGTCTAATGTGATGACTGTGTTGAAGGTGTTCCACAGTGCGCTTCCATGGCTCGTCCCTGCATATAAAGGTATGTCTTTGACGGGTGGCAGCTGACCAACATCACCAACCAATATTATGGAACAACCACCGAAAGGAGTGTTTCTTTGGTGGGGAAATGCTTCCCGAAGACGTTCATCAATATGGCTGAGAAGCTTTGGTCCAATGAAGCTCATTTCATCGACTAGTATGTATCTTATATGCCTGAGTTCTTCTTGGAATTTTGCAAGAGCATTACCTTCTAAGGGCATAAGATCCTTTAGAGGAAGGTGCAAATCAGAATGGATTGTTGATGCTTGTATGTTGAAGGCAGCAACCCCTGTAGGGGCGAGGAGCATGATCGACGAAGGTTCTGGGCTTGCTAGGCCTATGAGCATATCTTTGATGCAATTAATGAGGAGGGATTTCCCCATACCAGCAGTGCCTTGTATTAACATTCTGAGAGCGGGTAAATAATCCTTCCTAGCAAAATGATTAGAAATAATATTTAGAGCTTTTCTTTGCATTGGAGATAATGTAGTAAGGGTCGCCAGGATATGTTGATGTGTTTGAAGAATGCGGTGGATGGAGCGGTTATTCTCAATGAATTGTATTGCATTATTTTGTAGATCCAATGGGATAGTGGTATGATTCCAGTTATGGGTGTCATCAAAGCCACGAAGACCAAGCATGTCAAGGTCATTTATGAGAAGCTCATTTGTTGGGTGTAATTGGGAAAGTAATTCCCATTCATTTATTTCCATGGTGTCTGCTGCATTGGCTTCATTTATAGCTGAGGTATCATTTGTGACAGATTCAATATCAGATAGTGTGCGGTGTTGATGCCAAGGATTGTAGAATGGATGAAAATTTTCCCAATTTGCGATGAATTCTGCAGCAGAATCTCCTATATCTTGTACAATATGGAGAAAAGGTTTGTATAGCATAAGTTCAACCCTGCAAAAGTCAGCGTAGCAAGGTTCTGTTGTGGATGGTATGGAGGAGTAACGTGGTATGACCTGAACAATTGCTTTTGTAGGCCTTTGTTTCCATTTGTTTGTTTTGCGACGAGGATCATATGACCAAGACCTTGCCAATTCTATTAGCGATGTGGCCTCTAGGGTAGAAGGGCACTGGATATATGTATCTATGATGTGTGGGGATGTAGTGGAGGCGGTGTTCGTTTGCGGAAGGCGCAGAAGGATTTTCTGGCTTACATTTAAAGAAACGAATGGTTGGCTACATAATGTCAATGGCAATTTTTGCAGCATATGGCAGGTTTCCTGTGCTCCAATGTCACGATCAACAAGGGTTTCTGCAAGAAATTTTCGAAATGCGGATGTTGTTGGGTCAGCGGTGGGTGAAGCCAGGACAATTCTATGTAGCATGTGGTGGAAGCTTTCATATTTTTTTTCTGCTTTGGATGCATATTTGGCGATATATTTTTATACAGCGTGTATGGAGAGTACTGGTTGGCAGTCAACATTTGCACGCCAAATAGATAGGATGGTAGGGTTATGGCTATTGAGTCGATCGTCGTTGCGAGCAGGGGTGTATGTTTTTTGGCCATTGGAATCAATGAATAAGGTCGATTTTGGATGTAATTCCCACGGTGCTTTATAACGACATTGGAGTGAGGATCCTTTTTTTCTTAGGCATGTGCTTTCTGAGCATTTTGTGTGACGTTCAACACAATTGACGAGTTGTTCATAGTCACTGGAAGGATTGGTTCTGAATATTTATTGTGTGGACAATAGACAAGGGTCTTTGGGATATGTCCAAGCATTTGGTTGGGTTGAAGTCGAAGGAGCACGAGGGTTCCAAGCATAAATATATTTGTCGAAGAACTACCTTGCAATATCTACTGCTTCTGTGTCTTCCCAGTTGAGGTTTTCCATATCAGGTGCATTTTCTATCCAAAGGAAACCATGGATGTGCGCAGGTCCCCTATGTTGCCATTCATACCTATCAAGTATGCGTTTTTGTAAGTTAATTTTGCAATAGGTGAGGAATGTTGTTTAGAGTTCTCGGAGAAAAACAAATGCGGTAGAATGCGTACTTGTACCAGTAATCTTTTGTATTCAAGTGTTTCTCTAAGATAATCTCACAAAATGCTGTGAATCTATGGTGCATATACAGTGATGTTAAATGTGGGTTAGAGATAATGTTATCATTTCTCCACTTTTGTTGTTTTGCAATATCAGAAGGAAGACATCCGGGCATGATTGCATGAAGATCAGGCCATTTTGTATCAACTACACTCAATGTGAAGAAGAACGTTGGGCAACCGAGTTGAGATATCATGTCCGTTAGTTCATTTTTAGCTTTGTGCCAAAATGACCTTGTTCCACGTAAAGAGCTACCGAATTGCATGACTTGCTCTGCCAACTGCTCATCTGGACATTGTTCTAAGCAGATATTTAGATCCTGAATAGATATCGGAAAGTTATCTGTGATGTTCTTTTTCACAAAAATCGATGCAGTTGCTTGACTGCGATGCCGCATCATGAGATTATATATGTAATAACAAAAGCGTGGGTGATTTCCAATGTAACGTATGAGATGAAGTGCATATTCATGTAACTGCACTGCTTTCATTCTTGGTTGATTCGGCATTGCAGCTCATGTCGGGAAAAGGGCAGGGAAAGCCATAGAGAGTAGACCTTCTGTGTTGTATTCATTGACTGGCGATAAACCAATTGTTGGCCACTCAATTGTAGTATTAGATTGGTGGTTGTAAGCATGCAAATAATGGCGGATTTCTTGGAATTCTGTATTTGTATCAAGTATGATGGGGACGAATGATGATGTTTGGTATACGGATGGGTCTGTGAAATCTTCGATGATCTCGTGGGAGGGTTCAAGTGGAAGGTGGACAATGGTTTCTGTAGTACTGGAATGGTGAAGGGAGGAGGAGACATCGGTGGGGATTGCTGGTAAGGATGCCAATGCGTTGGTATCAATACGAACATTCTTATAGTATGGGTCATTTTCCAATTTGTATTCTAATGCAACGAGAACGCGATGCTACTGACAATGAAATCATAAGCCTTATGGTCACTACTATGACACGTGACAATTAGGATGTCCAAGTGTTCAACACGTCGTGGCAACATGTTTGCGATTTTTGTAATGTCTTGAGGAAAACAAATTGTGTGGCCACTATATTTATAATGCCCACCACGTGCATGTGTTACTTGAAGTATAGGGTTAACCCTAGCAATGAGCATTTCTTCTATCTGTGAAAGAGATGCAAGGGTAGCTGGTTGAGGACCAGGGTCCATGTTGTTTGATAATGACAAGCGATGACCCTTTGTTTCAAAGACGCATCTGGAGCAGCAACACATGTGGTTGGAATTGCGGATATGTATTCCCGGATATGATTCAAGACAAATGGAGCATGGGAATTTAGGTGGAAGTTTATCAATCTTTGCATGAAAATCTCGATGTGCTTGATTAGTATAAATGTTGTTGAAAGCATGTGCAAAGGAGGGGTTAGGGAAATGAGTAATGGATGTATTTGTTTGAGAGGTTTGCTGAGAAGATAAAGAGTTCAATAATTGCAAGGGAGGATTGTTTTCAGGGTGGGCCATTTCAAACAAGGTTGGTTTTCCTTCTGTTTTTTGTTTTTTTGACATTCCCTGATGTCTTTTCTTGCTTGGTAAAGTTCACGATGCCGTGCATTTATTCGTTCTTTATTTGTTGCATAGTATCTTCGAGCACGTTCATTATTAGAAGAAGAAGCCATTCGCAAAATTTATGGTACCTATAAGCAAGAGAGGGGAAAATAAGAATGTTATTTGGAGACAACAACCATGCTATTGTAGGAAAGCGAAAGAAGGGTAAAAAACGCAATAGAAAGCAAAAGAAGGGAAAAAAATCCAAGCTCTGAATAGTTCCATGTGAAATTTTTTATTTGAGTAATGTTTTTGAAACAACATATTAGTATTTTTTCTGTATACATGTAGGTAGTTTCATGTGTAAAGATGATGAAAGGGAAAAAATGTGAATTTGTCTACTCACATAATGGTAGGTACAATGGAGAACAAATACTCATTTCAATGGTATATAAGAAAATTTCATAAGAAGGCATGCAACAGTATATCTTGTAAACTTGTATTTATAAAATTGGACAATAGGAATTGCCAAAAAGCAAGGAATACATTTTGAAATATTTATCTACAATGTCGAGATGTTCTGAATTTCTCGAAGGATGTTGTTGCATTCTGTCGTGAAATGCAGTTTTTCTTCTTTTATGATAACGCATTTCAAGCGTGGAACTTCTTTAAAAGTTTTTGTCTTTACCGACAGTGTGAAGATATGATTTGTCCATAGAGCTCTAGAGACAATTTCCTTGATCAGTTCTGGATCTGAAGATAATAAATAGAAGTCTTTGGCATTATTTCCAAGAATTGTAGATCCCGCGTCTTCGAAAGCAATAGTTGAAGCCAATTCACCAGTGTGATATTGTATGTCAATTTTCAATAAGTATCTGTAATCACAGTCGCATACTTCAGCGTTGCATTTTGGACAGAACCACATCCCTGTATTTTGTGGAATAAGCGTTTTCATGCATTTTTTCCAGCCAATGATCGACGGGCAAGAAATGTAGTAAAAACTATCCATCCCAATTTTTGTTATTGTGCCCTTTAATTGGAAAAATGTTGGTTTCTCTAAGGAATCCATACTGTAAATGTTAGCAATTGTTATTTTTTTTTGTTGGTGGCCAAAAGGAGATCTTGTTGTCAAAGATGTAGAAGCTGCAGTCGAACCTTCTTTTTTAAACCACAACCTTAGCGCATGGGCCTCTTCAATGTCAGGATCTACAAGAATAATGGATCTCGTTGTAGTGTCGATATTTTTTCCATTAAATTCTCCAACACACGCAGATTTGATTGCAATGATGGGGTTATTTTCTGTAGCACATAGGGAGGAGATTTCCTGTGACACGACATTAAAATTATCTCCCCAAAAGATTGTATCTATGCTATACCCTGACATGTCGCGAAGCTGTACTGTTTGTTTATTGACTTCAGAGCCATCTTTTCTACTTATGGTGCATACACCGGAAATGTTCGTGACAACACCGAGAATATCAACAATGGAGTTAACGTTTGTTGTTCTGATATCATTAATTGATTTTATATTGAATCGCACTGTTGGATTATGTTTTTTTTCGTTGGCAACATGTTCTATGGTGGATGTTGCATTCAACAAAATTTCCCAGTCATTATTCAAGTGGTTGTATTGCTTATTAGCCATTTTTACATTCCCTTTAGAGACAATGTAGACGTTTCCATTTTGGATTTTGTCGAAAAAATAATCTGCGACATTGTTGAAACATGTAATATGTATTTCTCCACCCTCTGTATCGAACAGGTCGAAACCAAACACTCTACCGGGTCCATATTGATTCTGAAATTGCCGAAGAGTTGTTTTCCTTTGGACGTATCCTTTTATGCACCAATTTGAGTGGTAAGGGTTTAATGATTTGATGGGAATTTGAACTGGCAGAACGGACGGAGTTGGAGTAGTTGGAAGAGGGAAGTGTCTTTTTGATAAAGGTTGCGGGTCTGATGAGGATGGAGTGTTTTCATCAGATGTGATGGGGATACTCATAGTTTTTGGATTGCCAATTAAGGGTGCAAATGAAGTAGATATTTCAAAGTCTATTAGCTTTATAGACCTACACGACAATTGAGAGTCATAGGAATAACTGTTAGGAGCAGTTGTGGTATAAATAAAAAATGCAAAATTTTGAAATAGGAAATTCATAACAAACTTACGTTGATGGACCGATAGCTGAGGTAGCCCAAGTTTTAACATTTATAACATAACCCTTTTGTAGCAAGCATGTTGCTACGAGATCATTGAATTCTTTTGGAAGCATGATGTGTTTCTTATGTGTTCCGTCTGAAATTGCAGTACGATATCACGGAGTTGATTTTTGCATTGATTGTATTGGTTCAATTTCAACAATTTGCAGGTATGGTTGAAGATGAGCTGATCCAGATAACATTGAGGGAATTGCATTTTCAATAAGGTTTGTTGTCATTTTCTGGTGCAAAACAAAATGCCAAAAAGTTGTTTTCTCCGCATAAGATGTTTAAAATTCATTACATTCCTACAACATTACTTGAAAAAAATATGAACCAAAGGGCAAAGGGAAAGAAGCATGTTCAAATTTTTTTCTAAATGAGTGGGCATCCAAGCTTGTAAACATAATGAAGAAAGACATTTATTAGAACAACTTCTATACAACCATTTTTTTTGAAGCATAGTTCCACCAAGCGAAGAGGAAGAAGGAGAGGGAGGAAGAAACGAAGTAGAAGGTTTGGGAGTAACTCTAGTATCATCTGGTTGTTGATTTGATGGCCCAAGAATCATGGTGTTTTGAACGGCAGAGGACGAGAAAAGCCATACCGGCGGGCGAATTACAAGCCCTGGAAGGGACAATGTAGCCATATGAGGTACACCAACATCTCCCCATAGAGGAAAAGGAGTAGGATTCCCCCAAGGGGAAATCCTTGATTGGTGGACTCCATTTTCTCAACCTGAAACCAATGAGGGAGCAGTGATGTTATTCCGATTTGAATAAAATTTATGACGCTTTGACACAACTTGCTTTCTCAATTTTTAAGAGTCGAGAAAAAGCTAAAGATGACTCTAGTCACCTCCGATTTGGGTAAGTCTAGTATCATTTGGTTGCTGAGTTGTTTGTTCAAGAGTCACGGTGTTTTGAATGACATAGGTTGAGAAAAGCCATACTGGAAGGCCAATTGCAAGCCCTGCAAGGGACAATGTAGCCATAAGAGGTGCAACAACATCTCCCCTAGAGGAAAAGGGAGTAGGATTCCCCCAAGGGGAAATCCTTGACTAGTGGGCTCCATTTTCTCACCCTAAGAGCAACGAGGGAACAATGAGGTTATTCCGATGTAAATAAATTTTATGACGCTTTGACACAATTTGCTTTTTCAATTTTTAAGAGTCGAGAAAAAGCTAAAGATGACTCTAGTCACCTTCAATTTTTTAATGAGCCTGAAGTGACAAGTGCTCAGATGGTCCTTTTCTTTTAAGGAGTCTAAAAAGAATGAAAGTGACTACTCTGGATATCTAGACAGGGGGATTACCAAACCAATCGCAAAATTGCAGAATACTTTTTAAGGTACGGTAGTCAATCTTCCCGAATGTTGTGTTCAGTGCATTGCGATCGATAGGGCGGCAGACACGGCTTCCTAAGGATAAAGGATATAGCCTACTGTGGTCTCCCAATATATACTCGACGGTATGTGGGAGCACAAGTCTGTACTGGCACTTGTCGTTTCAAAGAGGAGGAATCACCCAACCTACAATGAAAGTGATAGTTACCAGGCTTTACGACACCGGAATACGTCTCTAGTCTAGACTTCTAAATGGTGTGCGTTAGGTTCCAAAGCGTTGTTATGTTTATTCAAATGTATTTTACAGTTGATCTTTCTTAAGAAGTTTTCCTTTAACGCTGATCGCGTGATGTACATATACAATTCTTAAATATGCAATCTAAGATGATAAACAGACGTCTACTTTCTTTTTTGCATTGAAAATCCTAGCTACTAAGGAAAGAGAAGTGAAATTGTTTCTACATATAGCAGAGAGCACACGTTAAGTCCTAAATCAATTTCCGCATGCATTCTAAATGTAAATGTACATGCATGTATTTGTTTTCCACTTTCTTAGTGTGTGGATGACAAAAAAAATGCCAAGTGGAATATGATATCAATACAGGGATATGGCTATTCCAGAATTCTGACAAACATAAGCAAAGCTATTGAAGTTTGTATCTAAGATTTTCTAGAGTCTGTTCACTAGAAACAAGACAGTCATGATGGCACCACTCTGCATTAGTCTAACACAAAGGAAAAAAGTTTAAACTATCAAGAAAGCATATTTATAACTAAATCATTTCAATCGAGAAATAATTTTGAATCAAATTTATAAGACCCTGTAGCTGCTCAGTGGCTACTGCACAATTGATGGAAGAGGATTCTCTAGCATGGTCCATGGATGGAATAGAAATGAAGCAAAAACTCGGAAAGGAGATTAAGGCTGTTACCGGAGATGAAGCAATACAGCAAATATCCAGAAATGTCCTTCAACGCTAAAAGTTGAATCGCCAAATGGCAAAACAAAGTAGACCAAGGCAAAGTACCTGTATTTTAACATTGTTGCGTGAGTAACCAACATAAGTTGCACAGTGCTATGCAAATTAATAGTCTAAGTGGGGAAAATCCCCAATATAATCCACACAAGCTAATCCTCACAAGGAAGGTTCTGCAGAGATTCAAAGGTTTTTTTATGTTATAAAATCCTAGGCTAATATGGGTGTCCTAGCAAATAAAGATGCATACCATAATACCCACTTACTATTAAGAATCGTCTCGAAAGGAACTTGAACAATATGATAAAAGATTCATCTTTTTACTTCTATAATATACATAATGTTAAATATATGAAAAACACTTTTTGCTTTCAAGCAAGTTGTTCTTTCCTCTGACTGTCAGCCCTTGGAACGAATGGAAAACATAGTGAGACAATCAGGGGGCGTCAAATCTCTCATTGGCAATGTAAGCACGATTGCAAAAATGCCAAAGCTGCAAAATGAGGCCCAGAGCAAAGAACAAATCCCAATGACTTCACCCAGTTCTCCAGTTAGTGATGCCAATTCACAAAAAGAACATCCTTTCATTATTTGTTACATATTCGAACCCATTATTTTTGTTCCAAACACGAACCCATTATTGAAATGCAAAAAAATGGACTAATAAATCTACGAACATTCCATTCAAAGATTTGTGCCCTGCTTGATATCAATCACAAAGTTGCAGTAAACAATAGATTTAACATAAGAAGTGAAGAAATATAAGAAGTTGATCTTCTTGGTCTCATAAGAAAAGAATATATCTGAGTGTGAGTGGGAGTGTGATTAATAAAATGTATATTCAAAAGCAATCTTAAAGAATATTTAAGTTACAATTTAATTTTATCATAAATATTTAAATTTAATAGCATTATCACTTTATATTATATAAATTCAAACATTTTCCTTTGTACATTATATTATTTTAATTAAAAAAATATATCATACATCGTTGTACCATTAATAAATATAGTGCATAACTTAAATAACATATTAAAAATTTAATTTGAAAATAATTTGAAAAATTAAATGTAACTAAACAACATCATAAAGAAATCATTCAAAAACAAATTAAATCAAATACCATTAATAAGAATTCAAATATAACAAAATTTAGTTAAAATAAATTAAATGTATGAATATACAATTTAAAATACATTGAATTTAACCACAACACTAATGTAAAAAGATGTAACATCACTTATAAGATATAAATAAAAACCACATTCCTATATGAAAAACACATTTCTAAAATATAAAAATATAATTGAAATTCATTTAGAGAAATCCAATAAT
>APFE031197284.1:4586-15702 GCA_000404065.3 Pinus taeda
GGGCGTGGCGTTTCCAGAGTCGCCTGCTGGAAGCCGGATGCGTCAACCTCTAGGTAGCCGCTGAAGAATCTGCGCAAAACTGTCCATCATCGCGTTCCGTTGTTGCTCGAGGGCTTCTTCGAGCAAGATTTTGATAGG
The DNA here is from genome assembly GCA_000404065.3 of Pinus taeda. Lineage (NCBI taxonomy): Eukaryota > Viridiplantae > Streptophyta > Pinopsida > Pinales > Pinaceae > Pinus > Pinus taeda. The sequence goes on from APFE031197284.1 coordinate 4,725, forward strand.
ATCTCCTACCCCCTCGTCTTTCTTCTCATTCGCCATGGGATTCCCCAAAAAACATCGTTTAGGGCCTCAAAACGGCTCCGGAAGTTCAGGACCCGAAAAACTGCTAAAAATAGTGAGTTGTGCTACAATTAAGGAAACTGAAATTGCTGAAAGAGACAATTGTGGGGGTCCAAATGGGATAGGTGGGTGGCCACCAACATCCCCCTGGATCAGGAACTTATCTAATGTTAAGAGTTTGTTGGTAACCCTGTCCTAACTCTGTTTCCCACCTCTCTGGTTAATGGTTTAATATTGGTTTTTTACTCTGTTACGAGGGCTCCTCTTTCGTCTTATGCAACGGACTCGTTGGATATTACAATTCTTATTTGACATCTTAATGTATTTACTCCATTTACCTATTATGTGTAATGTATGCTTAGTATAAATACAGTTCATCTATTTTCCAGTTATTAAAGTCGAATCTATAGTTTTAAGGCCGAAGCTATAATTGTTATGATAAATCTGCCATTTTAACTTGCATTGCCGCAAAGTTACTAGTTTGGTCAATGCATGAGATAATAAAGGTGCTATTTACTTGTTGTAGGTCTTGCTGTATATAATATTGTTATTTCAGAAAGTCTAAGTTCCTAAATTTCCTTCCTTTACTTGGTTCGAGTGTCAATGAGTTCTTTCGATCATAATCTTTTTTTTTTCCCTTTCAAAATCAAGGTTTTTCCTTTATGTTACAAGATTTGAGGGCATACTAGTTCCTGCATAATTTTTGGAAATTCTAGGCATATCCAGTTTTCCAGTTTTATTCTGTTGACAAATTGTCGGCATATCTAAACTTTTGTAAGACCTAAATAATTTAATGACATGTTAACATTGTTCCTTTCTTGGTTCGAGTAATTCTTCTATTCCCTACCCAAACTGTGTTTCATTCTTCTTTTTAACTTACGTACATAAAATTTCATAAGGATTGTTCTACACAGAAATATGCAGGATTTACCCATTCAATTTCTAGACTAATTGTTAGCAAACAATCATCCATTGTCATATATTAAACCTATACTTATACAATATGAGATTTCATTTATCTGGGTTGCGCTAGATTCCAGTTTTAGTCTCTAACAGGACCTTGATCTGCTTGCTTCTTTTCCTCCCAACCTTGAGACTATCGTATTGGCTAGTCTCCCTTCATGCTATTTCTGGGTACAGGAACTGTCTTTCCTTTTTTTGAGAAACCACTGTCTCACTTTTTCAGTTATCTGGTCCAAACCAGACTTAGCTACATAAATTTGCTTGACATCTCAGTGTAGGATTTCTTCTTTTCTTTTTCTCTTGCTTTCTTTTTTCTTTTTCTCCTAATCTCAGATACCCCTATCCTCTTGATCTTTCATGAATAAACATTCAGGAAATTAGTTAGGGACAAATAATTGTCAGCCTAACTACTCTAACATGTGAAAACAATATTTACATGTAGTTGCTATTTCATTTCTGCACAATTTAATTCAAAAATAATTTTCTATCTTAAAATAATGACGAGTTTGTTTAATTTGTAGTAAATTTAATATTTACCCTCGCTGGGGATATCACACCTTGAGGTAGTTCAATTGCCAATGGCCATGGAAATGAAGTCTCACCGAACTAGAAATCTTGAGTTTAAAGCTTGTATTATTTCCCCAATATGCAATTCAAACAAATTAAATTCTTTCATGTACTCAACAAAATATCCATTCTATCCTTAAAAAAATCTTCTAATCATTGTAATTTGAACAAATTGAATTCTTTCCCGTGGTTAAACAATTTAACTCAAAAATTGATTCATCGGCCAACCTGAAATGGTGACTTTAGAAATTGATCAAAAGGTAGTTGCTATTTCACATATCCCATGATCCTCATAACCATTAAAGAAATTTTAGTACTCAAAAAATTTAATAATGGAATATATGTATGGGCCAATAGATTGACATTATGGGAGGAGTGACGATCAACATTAACTTGAAATTTTTGGCATACAATAATGTAGTAACATTGTATCTATCTAAATCCCACTTGGTGATCACTCTTGGATGCATGCGGATGCAAGTGGAACTAGTGTTTAAATTCTCAACGTAGGAAAGAGTTCTCACACACGTGGAGCACCTTGGCCTCACAAATGCATTTACTCCTTCGCACCTTGAACTTAATTCCGCTCCTCCTTCATAATTATTTGACGTCATTCTAAAGAATGTTACAATATGCATTCAAAGGCTATGGTATTTAATGCATCATGCGAGTGGTGCTGAGGGAGAATTGGTTCTAAATGGAGTAAAGAAGTCCATATTAGACCGTGTTTAATGTTGATAAAAATCAACGGTGCACTAAGGTGTCTGTTCTAGGAGACACAACAAAGCTTGATAATTGAGGCATAAGGAGAACCATCTAGTGAGGGCGAAACCATAAAATTAAACTGTCTATATGAGCACTTACTGGAATCTGTTGATTGGCTATTGAAATCCTCACACCAAAAGGGTGCTGCAGAGGAGAAGGAGCGGTTGAAATTTAGTTGCTGTTGGACACCAAGTTCTCTTAATGCAAGGCATGGTGAAAAATCTATATTCTGAGATGCACACTGAGCTAGGAAATATGAACAACAATATTACAAAGATAAGGAAATGCTCCAATAGTGGTGCCATATCCAACATGGAAGCAGTTAGGATTAAAAGGGAGCAACAACACAAAAAGGGCCGGAGACCTTGCTGAAATAAAACAACGGACTAAGGGTAGCAACACAACTACGTGGACAAGTTGGGGGAAAGGATATTCTTTGTTAAAAACTTAACTAAATTTTGAAATCTCTTAATGTATTGTCTATATATTCTGTTGGTAGGAGTATTTTCTATCTTAGGCTTTTGTTCAGAAATGTGAGAGATTATTGCAATAAGTAAAGAAACTTTATTTTTTGTGCTTTTGTAGTATGGACAATGAAGCATTTTGTAAAGGTCCTAGCTCACATTCTAAATCTCTATTATAATGTCAAAATTTAGTGATTTCTTAAAAAAATAAAAATAAAAACAAGTCTTATCCATAAATAAAATATTTCAATATTCATGTTAAATAGCATAATCTTATATCAACTTTACATATAGAAAAATAAAGTAATTTTTTTCCATTATGGAAGAGATGTTCAATTTGTTCCATTATTAATATACCATTGATATATAATATTTAAAAAATGTTACTAACCATTTTTTTAATATGAATCATTCATAAATAAAATTTTTAGTGTTATAATATATATATATATATATATATATATATATATATATATATATTAAAATAAAAAAATTCTTACAGTGAAAATATATTTTATTGATATTTTGCTCAAAATAAACTTAGATCCATCTTAAGTTGATCTACCAAGAACTTAAAAGGATCAAATATCTCAAGGTGTAAACACTTCATGTTGTTTTTCACTCAAAAGAGGTTTCGTTAGAGGGATCTAATTTTTTTATTGTTATGTTATCTAAACATTTTGTCTACGCCAAATTACAAGAAAATAAAAACAAAAATAAAAATGAATAAAAATTAGTCGTTTTTGGATTTTTTTCTCAATGATATTCTTATGTAAGAATACACACACACACATTCATCTTAACTTCAAATCTACCAAGTGCCTAGAAAGATTAAATTTTTTGAGCTACAAACTTCTTTTAAAGTGAAAAGAGATTTGATCCCTCTTTGGACTTGGGAGATCTGGAGTTAAGATCGATCTAAGTTGGTAATAATTTAAAATAATGTTATAATGTACTTCATTTTAATGAATTTTAAATTTTAGCAATGTGATATATATCACGAGGAAAGTATTTTGATTACTACTATGGATTGATACCTATTAGCATTTACTAGCCATTTAATTTATATAATTACCTTAATTTATAGGGAGATATAAACCTATACTACCTACACTGACAAGTTATCAAAGAAAACATTAAGATTAATTAATAGAGAACCACTTCTAGAATATTGCTAGTCATTAAAGCTAAGCTTGGCTATGGTGAAGAGACAAAATTCCACATTTAACCAAAAATAATTTAATTGTTGAATAAGTATTTTTTAGGGTTTCCAATACACTTAGAATATTTAAATTGAGAAAATAATTACTCGAAAATGAGGCTTATATGATGTACTTAGTAGTTGAGTTATTGATATTGTGCATATATTAACTAGTGAGAATAAACACTCTATTAAAGTAAAATGTTCTATATAAGAGGATCTAGTTTTTTATTTAATATATTAAATAATTTAATTAATATATAATAATGATGATTACATGAATAGATCAATATGATTTATTATAACTTAAGAAGGAAAAAGATTACTCAAAATTCCTTAGATTTTATTTCTATACTTGAAAAGTATTAAGAAAAGCCTTCTAAGATCAATATAATTTTGTTCACTTAAAAAGTCAAGAAGGTTGATAGTGCAACAAATATTTTAAAAATTAGATCAAGTGTGAGTATAAGCTCAACAATTTAAGAGAACGTGTTTTTCATCTTCAACCATCTTAGTGTCGCAAATGTGACAATTTTTTTTATCCCATATTGTAATGAAAACAAAATGATTGGAAGATGAGTTGCGGCTCTCAATGGGACAATGATTACAATAGAATTTGATCACACTCACACTTACATTCACCAATCCAACATTCAATTACATATATAAGACTACAATATAGTTTAGTAGTTTGAACAATTTTCAAGAAAATGGGATTTGGAAACTAATGAGTACTAATAAGGACAATTAGTCCTAAAAAGACTAAAAAAACATAACAATCTCTAATATTCTAGAATTCTCCATTATTCTAACACACACCCCCCCACCCCCCCCCCCCCGTAATGGAGAAATGTGTTCTCCACCACACCAAAATGATTCATACATATTTCAAACTTTTACTTTCTAAGAGGATTTGTAAATTATATCCGCCACATTTTCATTTGTATAATAATAAACTAAATTAATTTCCTTAGGTTGTGTCTTTTCCTTAACAAAATGATATTGAGTCAATGTGTTTTGGTATTGCATGTTATACAATATTTTTGGCTATTTTTATGGAGCTCTAATTATCACATTTGATAATTATTGGTATTTTCTATTCTTCTTTCACATGTTCAAGAACTTTCCTCAACCAAACTGCTTCACAAGTAGTAGTATACAAATCTTTGTACCCAACATTAGTTGATGACCAAGAAATGTCTATTTCTTTCTACTTCAAGGTACAATATCGAATCCAAGATTGAATACAATCCTAATGTTGATATTTTATCATCATGATTTTCATCTCAATCTTAATCAAAATAACATATCAACTAAACATAAAAATCATCAATATATTTACACCAAAATCAATAGTCCCTTCTAGATACCAAATGACTCCTTTTATTACTTTCTAAAGGATTTCAAGAGGCTTGGACATGAACTCACTTAGGATGTTGACTAAATGTGCTGTGCCTAGCCTAATTGTATTGAGAGAGTTTAGACTTCCCACCAACTAACAATACAATGTACCATCCACCTCTCTTGTCCCATTTTTACTTTAATCTTTCATTCCATTCTAAAGGTATTTGTATTTTCACACATTGATCCATTTTGAACCTTTTGAGTAGCTCTCTTATATATTTTCTATATGTAACAAATGTTTGACCAACTTCTCTCCATATTTCAAGACCTAAGAAATAATTCAATTCACCAAGGTATTTCATTTCAAAAACCTATGACAGCTATACTTTAACTTCACTGATCAACTTAGAGGCATTTCTTGTTATACCAGGAACATAAACATATATGAAAATCAAAGCAATGCACCCCTTCTGATTTGATTTGATATATAGGTTAGGACCACTCTTAATTTTCATAAAACCTTTCTAAAGAAAGAAATATTTAATTTATACATACCAAGATCTTGGTGCTTGTTTTAATCCTTTCATATAAATGTTTGTTTAATTTACAAACAATATTCTCTTGACCCTTCTTTACAAATATTTCTAGTTGAATAAGATATACTTCTTCCTTTAGATCCCCATTCATAAAAGCAAACTTAACATATAGTTGACAGAGTTTGCAATTATATTTTGTAGCTAATCCAAACATTACACCAATTATGTTTAGCTTATATATAGATGCAAATATTTCTTCATAATCAATTCCCTCTTTTTGTGAGTAACCTTTTGCAACAAACATGGCTTTATATTTATCTACACTACCATTAGGATTAAAATTGTGGTTCGAACAAGCATTTGAATCCTATGGGTACTTTATTTTAATAAAATCCTATAAATTATTAAGTATCATTTTTGATTATGGATTCATATTATTAGCTCATTTAATCTCTCCATTCTTTATGCTCATTAACTTGCTCAAAATTCAAAGGTTTTATGAAATTCATTACTTTGGTCATAAAGTCATAATCTATACCTTAGTAGTGATTGATTTTAGCATGATGACCTCTAGACAAATTCATTACTTTCATCTATTCTCCTTCTTTGTGGTGAATCTTCACCTCCTCATAGCATGTTGTGGCTACTTGAGGTGTTCATGTCACTAGATTTTTCCTCTTATTCCTATTTATCATATGCTTCCTCTTTGACATCATCACAATCATAAGGAATATTCCATTCATAATAATTATCCTCCTTATGGCCTTCATCTAAATTCTCATGAAATAAGACATCTCTACTTAATTTTTTTATGTGTAGAGATCAAACAATTTATATGGTTTGTGATTATAATATTAATTAGTTTGAGAATATGCTTGATAGCTTTTGCATAAACTTTTCTCCTATATTTATTTGGAACATGGGAAACTCACTGCTTTGAAATATTCTTAAATGGATTATTGTTGGTTTATAATCATAAATAGATTCAAATGAAGTCTTATGATATAAACTTTGGCATTAGATCTATTTTTTTCAAATAAAAAATAGTAACAACAACTTAAGTGTAGAAAGCACTAGTAAGGTGTTTACCTTTAAGGATGGTCCATCCACATTCTAATAGGGTTTTGTTCTTCCTTTTAGCTGCTCCATTATTTGATGGAGTATGTGGTATTATGTATTATTGTAAAATGTCATGGGCTTTGTAGTACTTGATGAATCCACCTCAATTATGTTCTCCCCCTTGCTATGACTGGAGGATATTGTTGTATTTCAATGCTTGTTTCTCAACCATATTTTTAAACTCATTAAGTATTCAAATACATGAATTCTCTTTATCATGAAATAAACTCATGTATATTTTGTGCAACCATCAATAACAATCAAGAAATAGTATGCTCCATCTAATGATCTTATCTGCATAAGTCCACACACATCTATATGGACAAGTTCAAGAATATCCATTTTTATTTTATCTATATGAGTAGGGAACTATTCCCTATGCATATTCCCTATAATGCACACCCTTCACATGAAAAATATTCATTTTTAAGAAATGGAAGTCTCTCTACCATTCTTTATTTTTGAAGTACCAACAAATCATGATAGTTAAAGTGGCCATACCTTTGGTGCCAAAAAACTTTGCTTTTCATGGTTGTGGATAAGAAATTTTCATGAATTGTTCTTGTCACATCAAGATTGTATAAACCTCCAATTCTTGCACCTATTGCAATAACTTTGAAATGATCCTACATTGATTTTACTACACAATGTGACTTTACAAATTCTACATTCAAATATTTATATGTTATGGTAGAAACTAAGATTAGGTCCTTTCATAGTACTAGACACATACATCACATTGTGAATTTTTTAATACAACCATTTGGTAATGTTACAAACTCATCACTATACCCTTTACATTGCTGCGAATGATCATTCCAAAGATATATATTTGCACCATTGTTAATTTCATGAAAATTTTCAAACTGATGTTTATTATGAGACATATGGACAAAGGCCCTAGAATCAACAAACCATGCATTTGAATCATCTAGTTAGAAGATATTGCAACATTTGAATTAAATAATCTAAGATTTTTTTAAGTCATCATCCATTGCTTATCTTTTATTAGAAAAGTGATCATTGGGTCTTATATATCTTTGTTGGGACTCATGATACTTCTTTTCATGCAATCTCTAGAATAATGTCCAAACATGACACAATAATGGCAATTAATTCCAAAACCTACCTTCTGAAGTGTCATTCCTCCTTTACTTATTTCCCATGTCTTTCCTTTGGAAGGTTCTTTTACTTTCTCCATGAGTGCTACATCAAAACTTTAAGGCTTAAGGTTCTTTTTCCTTTCTTCCTCCTAAATGAGTATACTTACCAACTCATCAAAAGTCAAAGATTTTTCCCTAGCTACAAGACCTATGATAAACATCTGGTACTCATCTAACTTTCCATTTAAGCTTATAGTGACTAATCCAGTGCTAGATACCATTTCACCTATATCTCCAAGTTTATCCTTAATATATTTAGTTTGTGAAATTAAATTATTGATTCTTTCATTTTCTTCTATTTTAACAAATAGGAGCTTACTTCAAGGACAATACTTGATTTTTATTATTTGACTTATACAAGTATTTGAGTGTTTTCCACTCCTTTTTGGATGTCTTGTAGTCTTTGATATGAGGCACAATGTTTTCACTTATAAGCTTTTCTTATTAGCACCATTTCCTTAGTCTCTTGCTTCTCCTAAACTTGGATTGATGTAGCTATAACTCCTATGGTGGCATCTAACTTTACTTCATCACCACTTGTTATCAAACAAACATTGTACCCTTATGTTAATGTTTGCAACTTGAACTTCCAATTTACGTAATTAACGCCATCTAACTTCTTTAATTCATTTAAATAGGATTCTACCAAAAATGTAGCCATAGAGTATAATTTAGAGTAATTGCACACCTTAAAAAAATACATCTAACAAATTGCTTCTCAAAGCTCGGGGAAGCAATATCACAACTTTTAGAGAATCCCCAAAGTAGACAAGACAATTTAAATTTTGAAATAGCTCACCATGCTTTAACTCCTTCACACAGATAAAACAAAAAAACTAAAGAAGTAATAGCTTCATGCTTATGCCCCCACGCCAAAATGCATTTGCATAACCTGTCTTAGTATTCGGATTAAAAAAAATAAAAATCTTAAAAGTAATGATTGGGAAGTTGGTCAACAACTCACTTTGCAACCAAGTCCTCCACTCTAAGAACATCCGTGCCTCTCTCACCCAACTAGACTTACAAGGTGGCTCATAGATATAAGACGCACATCACAACTTGAGTCTAGGTCAGTCCACAACAACACTTGCATTTCACCCCACACTCACATAGGCCAACAACATCACAATTGACTCACTTCAGCACTCACACGACCCAACAAAGTCAACCGTAGAGACTCAAAACTCTAACAATCTCACTCCCTTACAACCGAAACATGAAGTAAGAAAAAAAAACACAATATAGCTGCCCCAATGTTTCTCTTCACATCCCATGCAGATCCAACCTATCTCAAACCACAAGCATCCACAACCAATGATTCTCTTTACCACGCTAGAGTCATCTCTCAACTAAACACGCCAAGGAGATTAATCACCAAACATGACTGCTCTAGGATTCCATGGTCTCATTATCATGAAAAAATTATTAGAATATGAGTTTCAACTCTCACGTGAGATAATAATTACAGTGATTATATTCACTAAGCCAACAATCGAACAAATTCTTAGAAAATAGGATCTGGAAACTAATGAAAATTAATCCTAACAAAGCTCTAACAAAACATAACAATCTCTAATAACAAGAAATTCTAGAATTCTCGATTATTCTAACATAATTTAATTAATATGATATTGAATAAATATTTTTTAAGGTTTCCCATACATTTGGAATATTTACATTCAGAAAAGAAAATGAGGCTTATATGCTGTAATCAATAGTTGAATCATTGATATTGTGTATATATTAATTAGCAAAACCCAACAACTCTACTCAAGTAAAGTGGTCGATCATTAATATATAAGTTTAAATTAATATATTAGATAATTAAATTAATATATGATGGTGATAATTAGGGTAGGAATTTGGATTTCTATTTACCCATCATACAATTTTTTTTTGACGTTTTGGGTCTTTATGCTTCCCGTCAAGAAACGTTCTATTAAAAATTTTGCCCTTCAAGAGTGATGTTCTCATAATAAATTAAACCTTCACTAATAATGTTTTCATTAAAAAATTACCATTCAATAAATAATTATGTTGAAAATTTTCATATATTTATCGTAAGGAAAAAAACCAAAATTTGAAAAAACTCAATTGTGAAGGTTTCAATAGAAAGTGTTGAACATTTGAAATTTGCTCATTTAAAGTATATAATCAGTCCAAGGTAAAACACTTGATGGTTATCCATTTCATGAAATCTAGGTGAAGTTTAAATTTTTTGTAAACCCAACCAATTTAATTTATTTAATTTATTACATATAAACTGTATGGATTTAATTTATTTAAATAAAAACAAATATTATAATATAAATTCTAAATATTACGCTACTTAATTATTAATCACTCAATATAATATATTACGACTAAATACGTACTATCAAATATACACCTATAACTTATAACTTTAAATAACATGAAATTAATTTATTTCAATAAAAACAAATATTATTGAACCAATTCCAAATATTACCGCACTTCTTTGTTGACCAGTCAATAAAATATATTACGAGGATCAGATTCCAAGAATGTTGTTAGAGAGGGTAGTAATGACGTTTTTGTAAAAAAATAAAGAGTCAAAAATACGTTTTATAACTTTGAAAACCCATCACAAAAAACGGTTTTTTAAAATTTTTAAACGTAAAATACGGTCAAAATGCCTTGTGACGGGCATTTTGCCCGTCAAATTCCAACCCTGGACTGATGATTATGATCATTAGATCAACATGATCACTTAGAACTTAAGAAAGTAAAAGATTGCTCGAAATATTTTTAGCATTTTATTTGTATACTCGTGTATTA
>APFE031197284.1:16174-29221 GCA_000404065.3 Pinus taeda
TTTAAATAAACTATTTTATATATCTAATACAGAAGATATCAGAAGCAAATATTAAATAGACACACAAACATGTTACAATTTGATATAATTTAAATAATACGTTAATTCAGATTTCCGTTAAAATTTAAAGGATAAATTCAAAAAGTAATGATAAATGTATAAATTAACCATTATTATAAAGTTATTTTTTTGGTTTATTTATCCATTCCAAATTTTTGAATATTATTTATGTTTCTTTTGTTTTTAAAAGGTTTAAAAATTAAATTCAGTATACTTTGATTATTGATATTAAAAATTATATTAGGAAAAGATTTCTAAAATTTACGATTAAAAAAATAATAATCTTATATTCTTTAAAAAAATATTAATAAATATAAATATAAATATATAATTATTAAAATAAAAAACATAATTAAATATTAATATTTAAATTAAAAAAACTTTAAATTTAAATATATATATACGTAAACAGTTGATTTTAAATATACTTAACTGGACAATGCACTTGCAACATTATGAACGTATTATATTGCAAATGTATATTCAATGTAGACATCTCCTCGAATTAGTATGGTAAGTTTTTCTCTCCCACAAAAGAAATCCAAATCCAAGTGAATAAATTTAAACCATCTTAGTTGCTATTGGGTTTCATTAATATCTTTAAAAACATTATTTTGTAATTTAATATTTATCTAAACAAAATGCTGCATGCACAGTTTCATTTTAGATAACTTATTTTAAGAGAAATTAAAGTAGCATAGATTTATTTTAGTTTGATACTATATTTGGATATAGTTGTAAAAAATAATGATATTGAATCCATGTAGCATGTAAAAATAATACTTTTCTTATTGATATGTTGGTATTGAGAATTCATTGAATATGTTCAGAGGTGGGAGAATATTAGGAAAAATGTAATTATTACATTTTATCTAATATTTTTTCCTACCTCCATCAACATTTTACTAGATTATATTGGGTAAAATAGAATATTATAATATTACATTTTACTCAATATTTCCCCACAACTCGTCCAATTCTCATTGCAATTTTTATTTATATTTGAAGTTTGAAAGTAAACAAACTCAACTATAAAATTAGTAAGGATGAGGGGAAATATTGAGCAAAATGTAATATGTAGGCTAAGGTGTGATGAGAAATATTAAGTAAAATGTAATAATATTGCATTTTAATCAATATTTCCCTCCACCCATGACCACTTTTTATTGGGTGGGGGTGGTAATAAATAATGTAATATTGTATTTTATCCAAGATCCCCTTCTCCCAATATACCTTTCATTAAAAAAAAATCTTTATATTTGCCTTTCATAAGCAAACTTAACTCATATGTAAACATTTCATCCTACTATGGTAGAGATGTTGTAATCTCTAACATTTTGACATGGTAAAATGAAATAAAAATCATAAAACTAATAATTATAATTATCGTTAATAATTAAACTAGTCTCGATCCATTTAACTTCATAAAATTGATAATTATAATTATAATTATAATTATATTTATAAACTAATTATAATTAATATTAAATCATAAAATTGATAATTATAATTATATTTATATATTTATAACTAATAATACAATAATTAACTAGACTCGTTCCATCTTAATTTCGGATTACCAAACGCTGAGAAGGATCAAATATCTTGAGATGCAAATCTTTTTTAGAGTGAAAATAATTTGACCCCTGTAATGACTCCCAAGTTTATTTTTTTTTTTATTTTTTATTTTTTTTAATTTATTTACCACTGTTAAAAAATATTTACAACATGTATAGAACTCGTGGCAGGTTGCTGACGTAGCCACATAATGTCAATTCCCTCATTAAATGGGTTCTAGATTTTTCTGCATTGTTCAAACGTGGTATGGATAAGGTAGGTACATTAGTGGATGTAAATTTAAAGGTTTGATTACCACTGTTTAATACTTATCCATTTCCCTCTTGGCATATCATGCCAGGTCAGGTTGACATTAATGATTTGGGACATAATTCAGTACAGGCCTGAGGTGGATTGTCCGGAAGCAATGGTATCGATTGGAAACCTCGCCAGATCAACGGCACAGCTTCCATCACCCGATCCGACGGTGGTAGTTCATCTGGGGTTTCATGATCCTCGATTTTCGTCAAACAAACCCTCATTTGGTTTTGCCGCTCCTTGCAGACCTGCTTCTGGATGCCCTGAGGTTCACCTCCCTGTTGGATCGACTGAAGTTTCTCTATTCCTCATGTACAGAGCTTTTTCATATTTACAGGTATATTTTCATTCCTATGCTGCCTGTTAACCTTTTCCTTTTGTTTCTTTCTGGTTCGATTAAGATTTATATCTCATGCAACTACAGTTAGGGGTTTTATGAAATAGGTGCTTTAACCAGGTTACTTATCCTGAATTTATATGCAGGAGGCCGTCCAAGGCAAGGCTTGCAATGGTTCGAGACATTCTTCCGCCATGCCTGCTTCACTCAATGCGAGTATGGTTTACACAGACATTCATTTGAAGCCATAGACGGTATGTTCGTGTCCAAAAGATGTTGCCGACTCCCTAAGAATGGTTATTGTCCGGCAGAGTCCAAAGTATGATGAGGGTTTCTACCCGGTTGCTTATTTTATAGGCACTTGAGTCTATCGTCTTAGACTTTTAATTCCTGAATTGGATTATGTGGAATTGGGCGTAATTTCTTTAGTCTTTCCTGTTTGTTTTGAACTGAGGTTCGCCACTGGTTAAAGGGGCCCAGCCTCCTGTTTAACTCTATTATTAAGTGTAATAATTATAAGAACCTTTGTATATGGTTGTAAGTTACCGTCACAGTCTTTCATCTTGAAATAATGATTACAGGTATGCTTTTCTTGGCTTTATACAAATGATTCCAGGCATGTTCTTTCCGCCATGTACAAATGATTTCGGCATACTTTTAAAATGATTACAGACATGCTCTTTTAAAGGATTACGGTTCTTTTTGTTTAGGGTTTTTCTGTAATTCAAAATAATCCATTATCCGCCATATATATATATATATATATAGTTCCGGCTTCACTTATACTCTGTGGTTTGAACCTTCTACAGATTTCCCAATCGAAAGATTTGGGAATAGAGTCCGGCTTTGAAACCCTGTTGTTTGGTTCTGCATACCCGCAACTTGTCTTGGGTCTATGAATGTCTAACTCATTTTTTCGGTAATTGTAGGCAATTGTTTCTTTACCCATTAAATTACTTGTGCTGTAATCATATCGTATAGTTTACACTTCTGGTTTTTTTATACGTTAGGGTTTCTGAGACTTCTTAATAATGTCTAGAATAATAACGGTGCTCCTTTGTTTTTGTTGTATGCACTTGCGACTACCAGCACATGACTGTATCTATTAATGAAATGTATAAATTTCTCAGAACTCTTATCGTACCCGTTTCGCTTTGTTTTGATTAAAAACCTAATCTCTATATGGCGCACACTACGTTTAAGGTTCTGTTCCATGAAAGGCCCAATAAGGGTTTCATGACCTTATGGAAGTGTTGGGCTGTATTCGTTCTGCTTCCAAATTAACATACAGATGTCTTACTGTAATCGTTTGACTACTGTTTGGTCTATTATCAGGTTTAGAATTAGTCATATTTTGTTACTATCGTATCTTGTTATCACTGTTCCAGTTCCAAATAATGAAGGAAAGTTCTAGCTCTTTGTTTACTTGCGATTGTCTGAACATAACTCGCTAATCTTTGCTGAGAAAAGATATTGTTAAAATTGCTAGATTAAATTTTAATTAGAACTTTCAGTTTTACTTCTTGTTCTAAATTTATCTAGAATTCCAGCAATTTTCTTAATGATTTCTATCTCAACCACGGTATGAATTTATGGTTAGCTTCCTTCGTTTACTTCCCAGCCTAGATTCTACAGATTTCTCTGAATCCCGCTACCTGGTCCGTATGGCTACAGGTAACTTAACAGATACATTCAGCCGTCTTGAACCTAAGGAATTTCCCATTTTATGGTTTTTCGGTCTATGCTATTATTACTACCAATTGATTTAAAAAAAAAAAAAGGAATTTTCGCCACAGAATGTAACTACACTTACACATAACCAACCCGCCTAGCAGAATCAATCCCAGACCATTTATGATAGACTACAATAAATGAAACAATTCAAATAACTTACAGGAAAATAGTGATGCAATTTGTACTTACTTGTTTTCCAGCACATCCAGTGTTTATTACTCTTATCCTTCAAAGCTCAGAAACACCAGTTTCTTGCTTGTCTTTCCTCCCAACCACGAGATCCGTTTGCGAGACCGAATCTCCCCCCAAGCTTGTTCACCAGACTTCAGTCTTTAGCGAAGCTAGTGCACCTTCGTGCCCATGCTATCTGGTCATTAGCAGACTTAGCATGATTCTCCACTGTATTCTTTTCATTCTCCCCGTCTGTTCCTCAACAGCTCGGTCTTTTCCTTTTTTCCCTCTTACTACTGGGAAAGCAGTTAGGGTTCTCCCTTCTGCTAGTAACTATTTTCTTTAGTTTCTTTTTTTTAAAAAAAGAAACAATCAAGAAAACAAATCAACTTCCCAATGAGAAGTTCCAATATTTGATTTCACCCGATCAATGCTCAAATGCAAAATGAACAGTATTATAATTAAACAGAAAAGAAATAATAATCTTTGTCCAAAGTTTTTACTCTCGGTGGTAACTAAATATTTACAAAATTTCCGGGGTCATTACATCTCTCCCCCCTGAGATTGGACATCGTCCCGATGTCCTTCAACCATAAACAGTCCTGGATAGGTCCTTTTCATCAGCTCCTCGTCTTCCCAAGTGGCCTCCTCAGGCCCAAAGTGTCGCCATTGCACTTTAACTTAGGTAATAACTCGTCTTCGCAGCTGTACTTCTCTCCGGTCGAGAATGCTCAGTGGCTCGACTAAGACCTCTCCCTCCGGTTTGACCTGTAACATAAAACATTTTCAAGTTAATAATTACAAATAATGATCCTTTTTACAGGTCTATTGCAATAACAATTTTCCCACCTGAATGTCCTGCCATTTGATCACATGTCTAGGGTCATAAATATATTTTTTCAATACTGAAACATGGAAGACATTGTGAACCCAGATGTGACTTGGCAGAGCGAGTTGGTAAGCCACCGGTCTGACCCTTGCCAAGACTTGGAATGGTCCACAATATCGGGGTGCCAACTTGGCACATCCACTCCATTGCAATGTACTCTTTTTGGCTTGAATTATGATATAAACATGGTCACCCACTTGGTATTCCTCGAACCTCCTCTTCCAGTCAGCAAAATTCTTCTGTCTGTCCTGAGAATCTTTCAAATTAGTGCGTACCCTCTTTACCATATCTTCCATTTCTTTAAGCATTTCTGGTCTGAAACTCAATTTATCTTCGGGTCCTCCCCAGCTTGAGGGTGTCTCGCATTTCCGGCCGTATAGGACCTCAAAGGGGCTCATTTGCGTCGAGGTATGATACCCATTGTTGTACGCAAATTCCACCAGGTGCAAGTACTCTTCCCACTGCATCGGCTGCTGCATCACATAGGCCCTTAACATATCCTCTACCACTTGGTTCACTCGTTTTGTCTGTCCGTCGGTTTGAGGATGATATGCTGTACTGAAATTCAGCTGAGTCCCTAAATCAGCAAATAATGTTCTCCAAAAGGCTGACGTAAATTTTACGTCACGATCTGAAATGATTATCTTCGGAAGTCCATGTAATTTGAACACATTTTGCATAAAAATATGAGCAATCTGTGCAACCCTGTAAGTGGATTGCACAGGTATAAAATGTGCAGCTTTGCTCAACTTATCCACTACCACCATAATGGAGTCATTATTCCTCTTTGTTTTAGGCAGTCCGGTGATAAAATCCATGGAAATGGTTTCCCATTTCCACTCTGGAACAGGTAATGGTTGCAACAATCCTGTTGGATGCTGATGTTATACCTTAATTTGTTGACATTCTAAACGCCATGCCAAATACTCTACCACATTCCTCTTCATTCCTGGCCAAAAGTAATCCTTCCGAATTGCAGTGATCATTTTTTTATAACCTGGATGCCCCGCATAATGGCTGATATGGAATTCATCCAATATCATATTTTTAATGTTGTTTTGATCCGGTACATATAACCTGTTCTTATAATATAACATTCCAGCATCATCCAACTCATATTCTTGCTGATTTCCCTTGCTGGTAGACTGCTGTCTTTGTTGTTTTATTCGCTGATATTCAGCATCTTGTTCTACCGCTTTTCTTATCATTTCCCGAAAGGGGCTTTTCCATATACTGATGGAGATTTCGTACAGGCTCTGTACCTTCCGACTTAAGGCATCTGCCACCGGTTTTCCTTTCCTTGCAAATGTTTGATGTCAAAGTCAAAACCACTTAGAAAGTCCACCCATCGTGCTTGCCTAGCATTTAAAGTGGGCTGGCTAAAATAATTGGTCAGATTGTGGTGGTCAGCCAGCAACAGAAATTTCCTACCCATAAGGTAATGCGGCCACATCTTTAAGGCATGTATGACAGCAGTCAACTCCAAGTCTTAAGCAGAGTATTTCTGCTCGTGCTCTTTTAACTTCCAAGATTTGTATGCAACCACTTTACCTTCTTGCATTAATACACCTCCAACGCCTTCTTTGCTTGCGTTAGTACACACCACATAGCCCTTATCAGGATCAGCTATACTCAAAATGGGTGTTGTAGTGAGCAGATGTTTCAACTACTCGAAGCTCCTCTGACATTCTGGGGTCCATTGGAATGCCCTCCCTTTTTTCTGTAAAGAAGTGATGGGATATGCCACTTTGGAGAAGCCTTCCACAAATTGTCTGTAGTACCCAGCTAATCCCATAAAGGACCGGATATCCGCTACATCTTTTGGTACAGGCCACTCCATAATAGCTTTTATCTTTTCTGGGTCTACCGCAATTCCCTTCCCTTGTGATTACATGCCCCAAGTACTGGATTTCTTCCTTGAAGAAATCACACTTACTGAACTTGGCATATAGCTGGTGTTCTCGATGAGTTTGCAGCACCACTCTGAGGTGTTCCTTGTGTTCCTCCATGGTGCGGGAATATATTAATATATCATCGATAAATATCAGCACGAATCGATCCTATTGATGAAATATGCTGTTCATTAAGCACATGAAAGTTGCAGGTACGTTAGTTAACCCGAAGGGTAACACCATGAATTCGTAATGACCATACCTCGTTCTGAAAGTTGTTTTAGCGATATCTTCCTCTTTAATCCTGATCTGATGGTACCCTGATCGTAGATCGATCTTAGAGAACACTGTTGCACCTTTCACTTGGTCAAACAGTTCATCGATCCGAGGTAGAGGGTACTTGTTTTTGATGGTCAGCTTGTTCAGCTGCCTGTAATCAATGCACATACGAAGGGTCCCGTCTTTTTTCTTGACAAATAAAACTGGGGCTCCCCATGGAGACACGCTGGGGCGAATATAGTCTTTATCTAGTAATTATTGCAGCTGCATTTTTAATTCTGTCAATTCGGGCACACTCATTCTGTAGGGTGCTTGCGACACCGAGGCTGCACATGGTACTAATTCAATGGTAAAGTCTATATCCCTTTTTGGCGGCAATTTGGGAATCTCATCCGGAAACACGTCTGCAAATTCCTGGATGAAATGGATGCTATATAATGTGGCTATTTTATCCTTAGAATCAGCATACCCCACTTGGATAGCATAAATCTGACACCCTTTTCTGATGCATTTTGCTAGCTGGGTTGCGGTTATTGGTCGAACCTGTACTGGCCGCTTAATTCCTTGCATTTGCTTCCTAGCTCCTTGCTGATCCCTGTAGTAAATAATCTTTGTCTTGCAATCAACTAACGACCAATGTTTTTCTAACCAGTCCATCCCGATTAGGATGTCATACGAACCAAGGGGAAGCACATTTAGATCAACCATTACTGGCTGTCCGACTATCGTGAAGGAACAATCATTAATTTTTGCTGTTACTCGTCTCTTGGCCCCTGTAGCCAATTGTACTAGCCATGGATTTTTGAATTTAACAGGTTGCAATTTACAATGTTCCACTACTCTTGGACTAATATAGCTTAATGTGGCCCCAGGGTCAATTAAAACAGCTATGGTAAGGTTTGAGATTTTACCTTCGAATTCGACCATGGTTGGCTGATATTTTGCCTGACGGTTATCCAGAGCCGCGTTAATCCTTGGCACGCTACGTCCTACCTCGCCGACTGTCGATGCTTCCTGGATTTGGGATAATTGTTCAGTTCCCTTACGCTGTGGACAGTTTTTGACGTAGTGTGGCCCTCCACAGCCCCAGCACTGCACTAGGGGCCTTGTTGCCCCTTCGTTGACCAATCTTGTAGGTTGCTCACTGGCCCTGGATTCACTAGCTGTCGTAAATTTGGATGGAGTCCTTGGGGTACTTTTGTTGTTTTGTCCTTTGCCATTTCCTTTGCCTCCGCCACTGTGATTTAGTTTGTTGCTTCCAACTGACTTAAAGCCTCTTTTTTCATTCCACTTTCTGCCAGCAGTTTCTCCTTTTTGTTTACCCTGTTGGTAACAGATTTTGGCTTTACGAATTACTTCGTCCATCGACTTTGGATTGTCGAATTCAATTCTTTCCTGCATATACAGTGGCAAACTGCTAACAAATATTTGCACCTTAGCCTTTTCCTCCGTAATGTATGGCACATAACGAAGCAAGGAAGTGAAACGAGTGATAAAATCATCCATGGTTTGCTGTCCCAACCGCAGGTCATGGAATTCTCTGGCCTTTTCATCATAGAAGCGCTCGGTCAAATATCTCTCCTTGAAGTACCTTTGGAAATTTTCCCAAGTAATGGTTTGTTCGGTCACTCCTTTTACAATCTTAACTTCTTCCCACCATAGGGTTGCTTTTCCCTGCAGCTGAAAAATAGCCAACTATGCTTTCAGGTTATGGTCATATTCGTACAACTGAAAATATTTGTTCATGTTAATTAACCATGCTTCAGCTGCTTCTTCCTGTTCCCTATCAAAATGCGGTGGTTTAATCTTGCGAAACTCTCCTTGCAACTCCACCCTTCGCCTTTTTGAGGTCTGTTGTTCATATGCATTGTCAGAATGTTCCTCTTGTTCTCCTGATCTTTCAGGGGATAAATGATGATTCTGTTCTTCCGACATTCTCTGTTGTTCCATATTAGGAATAATTGGTGGTTGGTTCTGCCTATCAGATAGAATTTTTAAAATTCTTTCCTGTTCCATTGTTAATCGAGCGTTGTCTTCGCGTAATCGAGCCATCTCATTCTTAAGCTCCTGTACTGTCTCTAGAATTGTCTGGTTAGTATTTCGAGCTTCTTCCCCAAGATGTATCCATAACTCAGGGTTATTTTCAGGGCCAGGTACTCCCTGTCCCATCGCATATCTGTGAGATGTACTGTCCGTTCTCCTCATTCTGCAATCTTTTGGTTCCTGGTTCTTTTGATCATAAAATAAATAACAACAGTCAGAGGTAAATTAGCATACTAACTAGGAACTATATGGGTAAAATATAATATCATTATATGTACTTATGTCTATATGCCTCTTCCAATTTTCCCAGAGGCCTCAGTTTTGTAGCTGGGCTCTGATACCACTTGCAATGACTCCCACGTTAATTTTTTTTATTTTTTATTTACCATTGTTAAAAAATATTTACAACATGTATAGAACCCGTGGCAGGTTGCTGACGTAGCCACAGAATGTCAATTCCCTCATTAAATGGGTTCTAGATTTTTCTGCATTGTTCAAACGTGCTATGGATAAGGTAGGTACATTAGTGGATGTAAATTTAAAGGTTCGATTACCACCATTTAATACTTATCCATTTCCCGCTTGGCATATCATGCCAAGTCAGGTTGACATTAATGATTTCGGACATAATTCAGTACAGGCCTGAGGTGGATTGTCCGACAGCAATGGTATTGATTGGAAACCTCGCCAGATCAACGGCGCAACTTCCATCACCCGATCCGACGGTGGTAGTTCACCTGGGGTTTCATGATCCTCGGTTTTCGTCGAAAAAACCCTCATTTGGTTTTGCCGCTCCTTGCAGACCTGCTTCCGGATGCCCTGAGGTTCACCTCCCTGTTGGATCGACTGAAGTTTCTCTATTCCGCATGTACAAAACTTTTTAATATTTACAGGTATATTTTCGTTCCTATGCCGCCTGTTAACCTTTTCCTTTTGTTTCTTTCTGGTTCGATTAAGATTTATATCTCATGCAACTACAATTAGGGGTTTTATGAAACAAGTGCTTTAACAAGGTTATTTCTCCTAAATTTATACGCAGGAGGCCGTCCAAGGCAAGGCTTGCAATGGTTCGAGACATTCTTCCGCCATGCCTGCTTCACTCAAAGCGAGTATGGTTTACACAGACATTCATTTGAAGCCATAGACGGTATGTTCGTGTCCAAAAGACGTTGCCGACTCCCTAAGAATGGTTATTGTCCGGTAGAGTCCAGAGTATGATGAAGGTTTCTACCCGGTTTCTTATTTTATAGGCACTTGAGTCTATCGTCTCAGACTTTTAATTCCTGAATTGGATTATGTGGAATTGGGCGTAATTTCTTTAGTCTTTCCTGTTTGTTTTGAACTGAGGTTTGCCACTGGTTAAAGGGGCCCAGCCTCCTGTTTAACTCTATTATTAAGTGTAATAATTATCGGAACCTTTGTATATGGTTGTAAGTTACCGTCACAGTCTTTCATCTTGAAATAATGATTACAGGTATGCTTTTCTTGGCTTTATACAAATGATTCCAGGCATGTTCTTTCGGCCATGTACAAATGATTTCGGCATACTTTTAAAATGATTACAGACATGCTCTTTTAAGGGATTACGGTTCTTTTTGTTTAGGGTTTTTCTGTAATTCGAAATAATCCATTATCCGCCATATATATATATATAGTTCCGACTTCACTTATACTCTGTGGTTTGAACCTTCTACAGATTTCCCAATCGAAAGATTTGGGAATAGAGTCTGGCTTTGAAACCCTGTTGTTTGGTTCTGCATACCCGCAACTCATCTCAGGTCTATGAATGTCTAACTCATTTTTTTGGTAATTGTAGGCAATTGTTTCTTTACCCATTAAATTGCTTGCGCTGTAATCATATCGTATAGTTTACACTTCTGGTTTTTTTATACGTTAGGGTTTTTGAGACTTCTTAATAATGTCTAGAATAATAACGGTGCTCCTTTATTTTTGTTGTATGCACTTGCGACTACCAGCACATGACTGTATTTGTTAATGAAATGTATAAATTTCTGAGAACTCTTATCGTACCCGTTTCGCTTTGTTTTGATTAAAAACCTAATCTCTATATGGCGCACACTACGTTTAAGGTTCTGTTCATGAAAGGCCCAATAAGGGTTTCATGACCTTATGGAAGTGTTGGGCCGTATTCATTCTGCTTCCAAATTAACATACAAATGTCTTACTGTAATCATTTGACTACTGTTTGGTCTATTATCAGGTTCAGAATTAGTCATATTTTGTTACTATTGTATCTTTTTATCACTGTTCCACTTCCAAATAATGAAGGAAAGTTCCAACTCTTTGTTTACTTGCGATTGTCTGAACAGAACTCGCTAACCTTTGCTGAGAAAAGATATTGTTAAAATTGCTAGATTAAATTTTAATTAGAACTTTCAGTTTTACTTCTTGTTCTAAATTTATCTAGAATTCCACCAATTTTCTTAATGATTGCTATCTCAACCACGGTATGAATTTATGGTTAGCTTCCTTCGTTTACTTCCCAGCCTAGATTCTACAGATTTCTCTGAATCCCGCTACCTGGTTCGTATGGCTACAGGTAACTTAACAGATACATGCAGCCATCTTGAACCTAAGGAATTTCCCATTCTATGGTTTTTCGGTCCGTGCTATTATTACTACCAATTGATTTAAAAACAAAAGAAGGAATTTCTGCCACAGAATGTAACTACACTTACACATAACCAACCCGCCTAGCAGAATCAATCCCAGACCATTTATGATAGACTACAATAAATGAAACAATTCAAATAACTTACAGGAAAATAGTGATGCAATCTGTACTTACTTGTTTTCCAGCACATCCAGTGTTTATTACTCTTGTCCTTCAGAGCTCAGAAACACCAGTTTCTTGCTTGTCTTTCCTCTCAACCACGAGATCCATCTGCAAGACCGAATCTCCCCCCAAGCTTGTTCGCCAGACTTCAGTCTTTAGCGAAGCTAGTGCACCTTCGTGCCCATGCTATCTGGTCATTAGCAGACTTAGCATGATTCTCCACTGTATTCTTTTCTTTCTCCCCGTCTGTTCCTCAACAGCCCGGTCTTTTCCTTTTTTCCCTCTTACTACTGGGAAAGCAGTTAGGGTTCTCCCTTCTGCTAGTAATTGTTTTCTTTATTTTCTTTAAAAAAAAAAAAAAAACAATCAGGAAAACAAAACAACTTCCCAATGAGAAGTTCCAATATTTGATTTCACCCGATCAATGCTCAAATGCAAAATGAACAGTATTATAATTAAACGGAAAAGAAATAATAATCTTTGTCCAAAGTTGCTTAAATGCAAAATCAACAGTATTATAATTAAACGGAAAAGAAATAATAATCTTTGTCCAAAGTTTTTACTCTCAGTGGTAACAAAATATTTACAAAATTTCCAGAGTCATTACAACCCCCTTCGTAGATCAATTAAAATATTAAAATATCCCTTTAAACGAGTGAATATTAAAATAATTTTTTAAATAATATTAAAACATTCTTTTTTAAGATAAAAAGTAAATAAACTTAAATATTTATGTGATTTTAAATATGAAAAATGTACAAATTATAAATATTAAAGTATTTATAGAAGGAGCTTACTAATATTAAAATCATTTTAAAATATAGACTTCTCAAATTACTTAATTGTGTAAAAGTTTATAAAATTACGATATTATTCTTTATACATTATAAATTTTATGGAATCTTTCTTATAACCCTAATGAAGTTTAAAGCTCTTATTAGAGTAAGTATGATGTAGTTATGATGATATT
>APFE031197284.1:32946-55032 GCA_000404065.3 Pinus taeda
TTTCATAAAATTTTATAGGTAAAAGATTTGTTGACATGACATGTAGATACAAATTTTCTATTTTATTCTTTTAAGCTTTCATCTAAAGTTGTTTTTAAAATATCTTAATCCATTCTCAATAAAAAGTTTGACTCTTCTTATCTAAAACATATATCTAATTCACTAATATGTTTATTTACATCAATAGTATGTAAAGTGCATTTAAAAGGTTTAAGTAAATTTAAAATAAAATTACAATAATTTTATTTTTATTTTTAATCTATTCATATCTATATTGAAGTATAATTAGAAGGAAAATTGAGTCTATTACAAGGTAGATTATTCAGAGAACAATTAGAAATTTTAAGTCATTATAGTGTTTATATTGGTTTATATTTTGTATATGTTTATTAAATTTGGTCAACTTTAATAATAACATATATCCTAGGTACCAGCAAAGTTTATAGAGCTTAACTATATCCAAATGCATCATATAAAATGTATAAAAACAAATCTAGAAAAGCTATAGAAGATACTATATGAAAAATATTAATGCTGCATTTCAAAATTTATATATTTTTAATTTTAACACAATTTTTATTTAATAATAATAATAATAATTTAATTAAAAGATAAAATTCAATATTATATATTAATGCTATTTTAAATTGGATATGATTATTATGTTAACCTAATTATATATATATTAGTTTTAGAGTTTTAGGACATATAAAAATTTAAATTAAATTTATTAATTACTTTTTACATTAAAAAAAAATTACACAACCACCTGCATATTACACTGCTTTCTATTTCATTTTAATAACCTAATCAATAGACTTTCTATAACCACACCCTGTCGCTTGATAATTATAGCCAAAGCAGACTTTACTTTCTCAAACAGTACCCTTGTGCTTGATAATTATAGCTTTGATAGGGAGCTAAAAAAAAAACAGGATAGCTTTATATTGAGACTTTCTCAACATTACCCTGGTCTACGATAATTATAGCTTTGATGGGAAGTCACGTAAAAAAAACTTGACAGGTTTATTAGACTTTCTCAAACTGTACGCCGATGGATGATAATTATAGCCTTGATAGTAAGGCAGGTAAAAGAACATGACAGGTTAATGATAACTATGGTTTAAAAGCTGGAAATTTATCCACCAGAAGGTGTAGGTACTACACACTGGATCAACAGAAGGACGCGATAGATAGATACGTAGAGACGAAGACGGGACTATTCACTGCCAAAATTTATGGTTTGGTGGGTCCCTTATAAGGAATTACGTGAATCCATGAATTATGGAATGTGATTGCATCCCAACAAGATGATGGAAACAACCAGCAAAATCATGGGTTCGATCTCCATAGTTTCAACACCCTTTTACCTAGTATTCGCTTTCTTGGTCTCCATGTTGGAAGATCTAGTTGCAGAGTCTAATTGTTTTGATGTTCGCTTTCTTGGTCTCCATGTTGGAAGATATACTTTCTGCATCAGTTGGTACCCTATCGATCTCCATAGTTTCATGTTTCAACTCCGCGCTACCTAGTATTCTTCTTCTATAATCTTGGTGTGTCGCTTTCTTGGACGGTATTCAGTAACTCCTCAATTTTTCTTCATCAGGTCGCTTATCATCTGTTTTGGTAGGATTACGTATGAAACTATTTGAATCCTTCGCCTCTAATACCTCGTCGTAAACTGCTTGACCATTGTAAATTCGCAGGTTAAATTCTCTATCGCTGCAAAAAATTGGTTAGAATGGAAATGGGATGGACAGCACGCATAACAAAATATCATAATTTTCTTAATTAGGTTTCTCTTTTTCCCCATGAAATAAATTAAAAGATCTACCATATTGTAAAATGAAATAAAATATCAATAACATGAAATGAAATACCAATGAGAAAATGTTGGAGAAGATTATATTTTATTAGGGTTTTATTTTAATAAAATAAAAATTATTTAGTATTTTTTATAATGAATTTCTTTAATAAAATAAAAATGTAAAATATACCCTTTGTAATAGCTTATTTAGATTTTAATGGTTTGTTCTCATTATTATTATTTTTAAGTAAAACAAAGGTATATTAAAAAACCTAGCTTTCGGGAACTTAAAAATATTAATAATGAGGAATTTGATAATGTTAGTATTTCTCAATTTGAAAAGTATATTTGATATTGATTGAGGTTTCTTATTTTGGTGGATATCTTATTTTTCACTTGTGAAAGCTTGTATTAAGAAATGGTGGCTCAAATTTAATCTGGGAAGCGTAGTTGATGAATAAAGTGAAATGTACATAATCTTATTAAGGTGAAATGTAGATAATTTATCAATATAAATTTTTTCTTTATTCACTTTTTTTGAGATGTAAAATTGTTCATTATATTTATGAATGCTATAAAGTTATGAAAATTTATATCGATGAAATTTTGTTTTTTAATAATACTAATTTATCTTCAACACATCATAGAAGACTCCCATAAATGACATGTTTAAGCTCTATACATATAAGTGAGATAATTTGATAATATTAATAATACAAAATTTGATAATGTTAGTATTTTGGAATTTGAAAGGCATATTTGATGATTGAGGTTTCTAGTTTTGGTGGATACTCTATCAAGGGTTTGGAGAGTCTCACTTGTGTGAACTTGTATTAAGCTATGATGGCTAAGGCTAAGTGTGGAAAACCTAGATGATGGCTAAGTTGAAGCGTAGATAACCTCATTTTGTGGTGAAGGGTCAACATAAACTTTTTCTTTATGCACTTTCCTTGAGTTGTTTTGTTCATTATATTTATGAATGTTTTGAAGCCATGAAATGTTATATGGATTGAATTTCATTGTTTAAAATATTGTGACTAATTTATATTCAAGACACTATATGAGACTCCCATAAGTGACACACTTAAGCAACACACATATAAGTGCAATAATTTTAAGTGATCTCAATAAGAAATTTACATATAAGCGATATTCTTCAATGTGAGACACATAGTTAACATACCGTGTAAGATACCTATCACAAGTGACATAGTTAAGCATCAATGCATTTAAGTAAAGAAAACAAGGCATGACACACAAGTGAAAGTCACATATTTATATTCAATTTGGCCAAACTAAATTTTTTCATACACAATGGAATCTTGTTTCCAACATACATAATGCCAACTTGTGCCCAACAAGAAGAGAATGACAACTAGTCCCCTAGATACAAAATGACATTTTGTGTCAAAAATGCCACATCATGGCTAACATACATAACTCTCTCTTAATCAACATTTTCATGCTTGACACTCCTAGGTTCAACTACGAAATCAATCTTCCTCCTCTTCGAGATGGAGGAACATTGATCCTTCTTTGGTCTTAAAACACTATGCCTCTCCGGGCTTTGAAAATGAAAAAACAACATTTTAATTCATTTTACCATAGTTCAATTAGTTAACACACTTAAGAAATACAATTAGAATTCACATAAAACTCACCTCAGAGATGAATGTAATGGTCATGGATTGTCCTCTGTGTTCCGAGCCTCTCAACAATGCCTCCACCAATTAACTGAAAAGCATCAAAATATGTACAAAATCAATTTAACTCAGGCACTTGATAATATTTTGATCAAATAATTAGCCTTGACATGAAGATTTGAGGTAGTGGAGATGCTTCCACTTCCTAGGTTAGAAGTGGAGCACTTAATTGGACAACCTGCTTCAAGGCAATGATGGGACCTAGGGAGGATGTAATTACAACAACTATAGATGAAACCATTATAAATGTAGGTATAATAGATGCAATAGTTGTTGTTGCAATAATGGATTCAGTGATAAAGGTGGGGAGCTAGGTTGAACAACTTGCTCTAAGGTAATGCTGGGGCTTGGGGATAGATGCAACCACTATAGATATACCTACAATAGATGCAATATTAGTTTCTGCAATAGTGGATGTAATGACATGGGGATTATAATGATATAGTGGTGAAAGGTAAATAGTTGTGAGCATGGTGGAAGGGTGTAAATGAAAATGTAGTAAGCATCAGAGGAGATACACATCCACCAATTGTACAATAGGCAGAAGCACCCTAGGGAAAGTAACTGAAATACCAAGTGTTGGTGGGGCACCTAATGGTCAGACATGGAATGAAATGTGGACTAAATGGGATGAGTGATGGATGGAATTGGGTGGGTATGGAAGGGGAAGGAATTAGGAAGAATGACATCTGCATAGACATTTGTAATATGTTTTCTTAGTATAAAAACATCAAATTCAACTAAACAAGAAAATGAAAATTACATTAAAGGTAGATATAACCTAGCATATGTTACTTTGGTCAAAGGTGCTTTCCTGATCCCAGATGGAGATGGATTCTTAGAATCTCTAGTGAACACTTGTAGAAACAAAACAAAATTAAGATTAATTTCTTGCAAAAAAGTTGGACATTAGAAAAAAAGACAAATTTTTTAAATCTTGCTAAGTTATCATTAAAGTAGACAATAGTAATGACATTTAAATACATTTGTGTGAGGTGCCACAATATTAACTGTTGCAACCATGGTTGCATCGATATTAGGGGGGAACTAAAAGCATTCCATCTCTATGGTAGCATATCTTCTCAATGCATCTATACATGAAAGAAAGACAAAATTAAAATAAAAGTTGCAAGAAAAACAAAATTAAAATAGAATTTCTTTAAAGTTACATTTTTTAAAAATTTGTCATTTGTATAATCAAATTTATAACCAATGATTTAGAATCAATTAAAAACTATACTAGCTTGATTCATAAATCACTCCTATATAGGATCCTCCATCGAGCCATGGAAAATATACTCACAATGAGAGCATAAATGTGGCACCACTTTACTCGAACCAAGAACACCAACTGACCTATGTGGAGTTAGTGGAGTCATTAGTCTATAATTAGTGTGGTGCAAAGGCCTTACACCTGGTGGTTTGGGGGACACGTTTGATGGATCTCCTCTAGAGGCCACCAAAAATTGAATATGATGCAATAGACTGTGTGTGAGATGTGTTATCATATTGCTAGTGTCGACAAGGTGATTTGAAAACTAAAGTGGTTGTGGAGTGCGAAGGGGTGGGGTGCGAGGTGGGAATATGCATAAGAGTAGGTTTTATTCCCAATGAATTACACCTAAGATTTTGTTAATCATGGATAATGCTAATATTAACCCCTTGGGACTCACTCATGTCAAAATAGTGAACATGGAGATCAATTATGAACTTCACGTACAATTTTTGAAGGAAATATGATAACACCTTCCTATTATGACAGGTCGGTTTATCAAAATCCATAAATCGATAAATCATCTAATATTCTTTCTATGGCTCGAATGTGCACCAATCCATCCAAAAGATCATGAACCAACAAAGCATCCAATTTTTTTCTATAGAACGAATGTGCACCAATCCATGCAAATGTATATTTCTCCAATCAGGGGTTTCTTTAGTTCTTGGGTCAATAAATAACTCCACATTTATTTCTTTGTTGATATTTAATTCTTTAACTTATTCTTTACTCATACTAGTGGAGTATAACTCTCTTATCTTCGCTCTATTGGTGAATTGACCATGAGAATGATTAATGGAGACAAAAGGACTATCAAGGAATGTGGCTAATGAGAGTTGTAAAGATTCCCTTATATTCATGAGCTCATTGATCAATATATTTATTTTATTTAAATCATTGGTAATCTATGTTTCCAGATTGAGATTTGCCTCCAGGTTTATGTTTTCTTGTAGCTCTATTGTGAGGTTGGTTCGTTGATTAGAATTGACATTTTCAATCATGGTATTTTTTAAAATCAATACTTATTTAAAAAAACATTTCTTTAAATTTAAAATTTTATTTTTAAAATTTAAAAAAGAAATGTTCTTTAAAATAATATTGACTTCCCCATAGACCCTAGGACATAGCAATTGTCATCAAAGGAACGTGCACAGGCTTGTGGCCCAAAATATTTCTTGCTATATATAGAAAGAAATAATATATATATATTATATAATATATATATATATATATATAATATATATATATCTAAGTTTTTTTGCTATTTATAGCAGAAATGTTTTCTAAAATAAATATTGACTTTCCCCATAGACCCTAGGACATAGCCAATTGTCATCAAAGGATTTTAGGGTGTACGGGGAAAAGTGCAACTTAGCCACTATTTAAATTGTAGAAATAAAAGGATTCATTTCACTAGTGCCTTAGTCAAATGGAGAAAATTTGATTTTCCACATCAAAATGATGACTTTGATTGTAGTTAGCTAGAGTGACACAGCATTGTCTACTAGTTAAGTGAGTAAATTCAAGTTTGTAGGCTAGAAGTAGAGTTGTGCATGAGTTGATTGCTAAGATCTAGCAATCTAGTTCAACTATTGTTAATTGAACTCAGTTATTGAGATCTAGTCTTTAGTGGATTCAGTAGAAGGTTAGTTGAGTAGTTAAGATTGTTGTTAACTCACCGATCTCTCAGATAACTAGTCAATCAACTAAAAATAAACCCAATCAGGCATGGAGTTTGATTCCTAGTTAAGTGGATGGAAAAGACACATTTGTATTTATAATTGTATCGTGTTGAGTGTATGGTGATTTTGCACTGAATAGGTGATCAATTCCCCTTGTATTTACGTGAGGAAATAGGGAACTTCCCTATTATTTAGGAGCTTAATTCTACCAAGATTGCACAAGGAAATAAGAGGTTGGTTGAGGCTTGAATTGGCTAAGTGTTGGCTAGAGTGAGTTAGGAAGTAGGAGAATAATTTTACAGTGGGGGGGTGTGCTTTAGAGTTGAAGCAAGACATTGTAGTTACTTCTCTTTCTCACATGAATTAATGAAAAGTAGTAGAGGGGTTTTTCCGAGTTGGGTTCCCCTATAAAATCATTTTGTTCCTTGTGTTTTGATGGTTTCATGTTATTTCATGTGTTTCTATCATGTGTTTTCCTTTCGATAAATTTGTAGAATAAATTTTTATCTCTTGATTTTAGTTTGATTTCATTAGTAGTAACAAATTTCTTGCAATTTCTATGCTATTCTTTTAACACACAAAGGAATGTGTCATGGTTTTCTAAAGCCTCATGTAGATTTCGAAAACACGTGTATATTTAAAAGAAAAAATGATACATAGTAGTTAGTACTTATCACTTAGATTAAATATAGCTAATTTGAAGTTATATATAATATATATATCCCATCTTGCAATAACAAGAAATTTCATTTTGGAAAAAATGTAACATATTTTGATGCATTTATTTACGCTAAGAGGCACATCATACAATTCCTAGTATGAGGGTGATGTGTAAGTAAGTCTATGCTCAAAGTTGAAATTTTAGTTAATGTTAGCCAAAATAAAAATCTAGAAAACCATAGAAAACATATAAATAACCAATTAAAAATTAAATAACCATATAAATAAACAATTACAAATCAAATAGCACAACAAATTAAGTTTTTTTGATATTATTCACACTAATTAGATTAGTACTTTTTCTCTATCGCTAGATTTGTGTTGGTTCTCATTCACTGGATTCATGCTCTCCACTTATAGGTAAGTTTTCAGCGCCCACAAATTTTCTCAAATAATAATTACTTAAATATGCAATCCACAATCTTGATGTCAATCTTTTGATCATCTTTGGGGCTTGTAAATTTCAGATTTGAATGGTCTATAGTGCATAGATTTTTTTATCTGTAAGGTGCAGTGGCCTGTAATGAAGAATTAAAGATAGCTAAAATCTTTAAAATAACCCACAAATAGAGAAGGTACAAGATGAAAATCCTTGATCTGGTTAGTTTAGGAGTGAGAGTTGTAGTGTAGTATCTACACACAAAAAATTGTATCTATATTTAAAATGTAATTTTAAATGCATAACTGTATTTAATATCTTGGAAAAATGTTGAAAACAATAACTTGCACAGATTATAGAGCTCACAGTTCTAGAATTCCTAATAAACCATATGATACCTTAATCATAAAAACACATAGAGCTTTAAATACCATGAAAATGATAACAACTAGGTTTTAAAAAATGCTATCAAAGGCAGAGTTAGCGTTTAAATACCAAAAAAAACTTTGTTACACCAAAATGGCTTTGTTGGGAAGGGGTCCTTGGGGTAAATTTTGGTAAAATTTGTAATTTCTTTTTGTGAAGATGTAAAGTCTCTGCGAAATGTGGAAGCAGAGCTTTAAGATAGTCAGAGTCAAAGGGGTTTTAGTCCCTTAGTTGGGTAGGTTATATGAAGGTTTTGAGACCCGCCCATGGTTTGTAGACCATGGTATTGGAAAAGAAAAGCTATAAATAAAATATTCATAGCGAGTCTGAGGAGAGAGATAATAGATAGAAATATTTGGAAGGGAAAGTAAGCTAAGGTAGGAAATGTATGTTTCCTATACTTAGGTGAAGGGGAAGGCTCCTGCAACTCAGTGCGTGGAGACCTTGGTAAGTCCGCAGGTTGGGTGTATGGGCCCCTACAATTGAGTGCGTAAGGCAAAGAAGTCTGTACTTTAATGATCATATCTAATAAAGATAGTTTTAAGCCAATTATTGTGCATCTATGTATTATTTCTTACTTGTATAATTTATATGAATTAATGTGTATTTGCTGCACGAAAATAATAGATCAATACTATTTATGCATGTTATGAATGATTAAAGCCCTTCGTGAAGATCTGAAAGTTGTTTAAGTAGATTACTATAATTATCTACTTTAGAACCCATCACATAGACCTCTGGATGTAGAATCCTATTTCTGTCATCCCCCAATACTGCTTCAGGTGAGACTGCAACCTACTATATGTGGGTTGCTTCCAAAATAGCCAACAATTTAGGGTTTTGTTGGTTGGCGCAGCTAACGTTGAACCTGGGTCAGGCCCCATCAAGCCAATAGGCTCTTGAGAGGTGGGAAACCTGTTCCAATCATTCCGTGCTCTCGAGAGCTTTGGAATGGTATGGGATCATTCCCTTTCAAGCAGGAGCTACATTGGGAGATGCAAACTGTTCCAGAAGCCTTGATACTTAAAAGTTTTAAAGTTCCACATTCCCACGTAAATTTAGCACCAAAAAAACTCCAATTCCCAAACTCACGCTCAAAATATCTCCATTTCTCGCCAAACTCATTGACATTCCTCCATAAATGTTGTTCCTCACCCTCCTTTCACCCCATCATTGTAGTTGTTAACTTGTTTTCTATTGGAGAGTGCAGTTGTTTGCTGGTATTCATTCGCAAATAGTGGAAGAGGAAGCAATTTTGTTCTCTGGTATAAACTCTGTACTATTGTTTATTTTACTATTATTGTACTGTTGTTCTGCACTTTGATTTTGATTTTTATTATAATTTGATTGCAGTATCTTCCTCTGTTTTATAATAAAATCAAGTGAATGTTTTCATGCCTTGAATGCACCATCACATGCACATTAATAACATCATCATTTCAATTGTCTTTTAGATAGTTTTGCAGCTCAATGTGGAATGTATACTTTGTAGCTCACCTACCATGAAAGTAAAATCATTAAAAATTAATTGAAACAATGAATATTTTAGAGCCTTTAAATTCAATAAGATCCATCTTAGCTAAAGTTAATAGTTCTACAAGCTGGAACGTTGAATCTACCAATTATTTTATTGTATTTTGAGATGTATCCTTCTTTGGGCCTTCATAGTACCTTCCACATCCTTAATTATCTCGGTTCTGGAACTTTGATATTTTGATCAAGTAATGAAATCAACTGATCTATGCATCTTTGTTGAGATGTATCACCATTTGAACTTTCTATTGTAGCTCTATCGGACTTGACCATCTTAGTTTGACAATTTTTATTCTTTGATGTGGAAACTTGTAACACATCAGATGAAATACTATTTGATACGATTTATTTGTTTTAAATTATAGTCTTGAGAGACTTTGATTTAGGTCTCCTCTAGCTCAGTCTAGTGTTTATTCAACAGGGTTGTGTCTGAGTCCTTGTTTGCTATGTTTACTAGCTTATTATCATCGTTGTCATCATTGTGAGCTGAAATTGGTTCAGAAGTGCCAATCTTGGAAGGATCAACCTCTGATATGAAATAAGCAATATTTACATCACAATCAGCATGAAATCCAAATACTGAAGGTATCTAACTAGAAATTACAATAGAAGTACACGTCTCCTTAGGAACTGATGGGTGGATCCTTACTAAATCGATGTATGACCCAAATGTATCTTCCTTCCTTTGGCTTGAGGATGCTTCAACAAGTTGCTAACAATCTCTTCTACTATCTATGTGATGCTCATTCAATACTCTATCAGCAATTGCAAGCTCCTTCAAATCTCGTTCAAACTCATTATTCTCATTTGTTTTGGTGCTTTCCCATCTTGCATAAGAAGTTTGAGCAGACTCTTGAGAACCCAAACATACTAGTTGTTCAAATTTATTGGAAGACAAATCTTCGACCATTTATGAAATTTAGTTGTTCCTTTATTATATGTTTTTACTTTTAATTAGTATATAATTTTATTTATAAAATATAATATGAGTGATAGATGTTAAGAAAGTATTCAATTTTATTTTTATAGTTTATTTTAATTTAAAAATAGGTAATAATAGCTTTTTCTTTTTAATGAGAAATTATATTATTAGTTTACATCATATAAAATTTTATTAAAAATTTTAAATATAAAAAAAAACGTTTCATCATTAGATTTAGGTAGACTTTTGTCTATAGAGAAACAAGGATCATAAAACGTTAAAAAAAGTAGAGGAAATTTAGAATCTGAGAGTATGAATAAGTTCATATGAGTGTGTAAGAGTGTTATTCATTATCTTCTAAATATTGTTTTCTAGTGCCACTCTACCTCTACATATCTTATATGTTTCATAGTTCTTAACTTTATATACCAGTAAAATAAATGTAAGAAATATTGGTTTTAGAAGCACAATGTTATGGAAAAGATATTTTATTATGGAGGTAGAAAATTTAAATTCTCATATCATTCTTTGAATCATAAGTACAGAGTATTCTCATATCATTCCTTGAATCATAAGTACAAAGTAGCTCGTTTAGTTTCATTTGAAAATCTAAGAAAAATCTCATTTAAGTTTTGTATACAAGTACATGTTATTTAAATTTTTCTATTTTTCATTTTACATTTTGCTTATAATTTGTTTTTTTGTCTCTTGTTTTAATCAAGGAAATCATGGAGAGTGGTAGTTCAATACCAAGTGGATATGAAAATTCTTCTCTTCCTCCAATTCCAAGTGGTCATGTCCAACAAAGCACAAACCCGAAGAAACCCTTGTTAAAGCTTCTGAATAAAATGACTAAAAATAAGAAAAAGAATAGTGGTGGTTGTGATGAATGATGTGCACATTTTGTAACCATGTGTTTAAAGGAAGCTACACTAGGGTGTGGCATCATCTTTTATCCCTATCTGATGATGGGTTAATGGGTTGTACATGTACTATTGAGAAAAGGATGGAGTTGACAAAGCTTCATATGGCTTCCCTAGGATCCAATGTAATGAACTTGGACAATGATTGTAATTTTAAAGTACATAGATCTTCTTCCCATGATATCGAAGATTCGGTTAATCAAAATGCATCAAAACAATTTAAGTTTCTGGGGGGGTTTACTTCTGGGAGGAGTAAGAGTCCCGCTAGTTTTTCTTAGGAACAAATTTCTAAAATCTACAATGTATTGCATAGGGATGAGGATGATGATGATATTGCTGATTTTTTTCATGGAAAATGGAATTTCATGATATGCTTCCCATTCTCCACATTACAAATAAATGGTACGAAAAATCATAGCTTCTGGGCTAGGATATGCACCTCCAAATTACAACAAAATGAGGACATCATTGTTAGGTAAGGGCGTGACAAGAATCTAGGGGCTTATGGACCCCATTAAATAATCTTAGATCTATTTAGGATGTTCAATATTTATGGATGGTTGGACAGACATTCAACAAAGGTCATTATTGAATATTATTGTTACATCTCCAGTTGGGCCCTATTTTTTAAGAGTAGTATATTGTAGTGGGAAACTAAAGGATGCTACCTTCATGTTTGAAGTATTGAAAGAAGCACTTGATGAGCTTTGTCCTTGAAATGTAGTACCTGTAATCACAAATGCATCCCCTATTTGCAAAGCAATAGGTTTCATGGTTCAAAGTTGATATAGGCATATATTTTGGACTCCTTGTTGTGTACATGCCTTGAACAATGTCCTCAAAGATATTGGAAAAGTATCTTGGATTGCAAAACTCATTTTAGATGCAAGATATGCACAAATGTACATTTTCAACCACCATTCCTTTTTAGCAATCTATAGCATGTATTCAAGGAAGAGGTTTTTGAAAACTGTATAAACAAGATATGCTAGATACTTCATTCTTCTTCAACATATGGTTGAGGTCCATGCATCATTACAAGGCATTGTTGTTTCCCAAGAGTGGAATACATGGTTTGAATCTAAATCAATGCAGGAAAACAAGATAAGAGAGAAAATTCTCAATTATGATTAGTGGTCTGGTCGTAAATATATTGTTTCTTTCATAGCTCCAATTGTGGAGTTTATTAGGTATGTCAATTCTGATTCCCCACCCTTGGAGAAGTTTATGAATGTATTGATAGCATTTTAGGCAAGATAAGGCACATCATTTAGGATACAAACCCTTCTTTGGAGTTCTTCAATGAAATTCATAAGATACTATGGAAGATATGGATTAAAACCAATACCTCCCTTCACATGGCTGCTTATGCCCTTAATCCAAAGTGGTATATGGAGAGACCAAACTGAGTTTTACCCATTGATGATGAAGAAGTGAAACAAGGCTTTCTTGATGCCATATGCAAAATCTATACACCTAATGAAGAAACTGTAATACACGAAAAATTTATTGATTTTTCTACCTTAAACCCTTCCACATTCTCTCCAGATGCAAGAGTGGACATCGACATTTATGCATAAAGGAATCCCATTGGATGGTGGAGAATGCATGGGGGAAATCCCAATATATTCAAAATCTTTCCTCATGATTGCTATCTCAGGTTTCTAGTTCACCAACAACTGAAAGGAATTAGTCTAATTATATTTTCGTTCACTATGTTAAGAGGAATAGGCTTACCTTTAAGAGAGCAGAGAAATTGGTTTATATGCATGGTAGTCTTCGACATCGCTCAAGGAAGCTACTTGAGTATTTAGAAGGCCTTGCAAGAAGATGGGATGTTGATGCTGAGGAGGCTTCCCAAATTGATGATGATGAGGATAATCCTTCACCAGATGTAGGTTTAGTTGTCATACCTTTGGGTAGCATTGCAAGCGATCTTGATATTGATGATGGTAAGGATGGAATTGGAGTGCTTAGTGAGGCTTAAGGTTATATGGATAACATGGGTGTCGAAGATTGAACTTTATGATCATCTTCATTTTTAGTTTTTAATGTTATGTTTTGGTTTTTGAGCATTTTTGGACCATGTATTACTTTGCTACTTTGGGCATTTTCCATTTTTTTACTATGTACTACATTGGGCATGCTAGCAATATGAATATTAATATGATGAGTTCTTTGATTTTTATTATATTTCTTAAATTCAAAAGTGTCTCTTGAATCATTTACATTTTCAAATTTTCATTTTTGAATTTGATATTCATATAATGAATTAAAAGCTTAAATTGATTTTACTATTTGATTTTTTTTTATTATATAAATTATATAATTAAAAAAAATTTATTTTTAATTATTATTTTTATTATATAATATTACTGCTCGCAACTAGTCATTTCTTGGAAATTTTAGAAAAACCTCTAGCCATTTCTGACACCCGTACCCACGTTCCCACGTTTGAGAAACTCGTGCCAACCTAGGGAAAAGCTCATTAAAAATAAGGATAGAAACAGGAACCATAATATAAAGTTATTGTTCTAAGCTTGCATTTTACACATTGAAAATTTTATCAAATGAATATACCGAAGTACTTCATAGTAATGTCATTAATATTTTTGAAATGTAGGAAAAGGTTCCCCATGTTCAACGTTGTCGTTTCAATTTTTATTAACACATTTTCAGTTATATAATTTACAGTCGTATTATTTTCACTAGAATCTATTATTTAACCTTAATTTATTATCAATCAATTTATCATAATTAAAATCATTAAAAGGTCATATAACATGTATAGATATTTAGATTAATATCCTGACATAAAGACCAAGTATATAATTTATAGTTCTATTATTTTCACTATCATCCATTACTCAACCCTAATTTATTATCAATCATTTTATCATAATTAAAATCATTAAAAGGTCATATAACACGTATAAATATCTAGATTAATATCGTGACATAAATAATAAACACTAAAAAAAAATTTGGGTGGATTTTAAGGGGTTTCTACTTTCCATTCTTAAATGGAAAGTATAAGCATGATTGAGAATTTTTGTTCTTTAAAGCATATGCATGTGCTAAGCATTTTGGCCTGCCAAAATCTCTTCAAAAGGTTCAATATCCTAAGATTTCACTAAGTACATCTCCTCATTAGTTCCATTACATTAGTTCCATTACGGTAATTCAGAGTCTCTATTTTTGAAAAAATAGAAGATAATAATATTGTATTTTAATTATATAACTATTTTAAGCTAATATATTAATTACTTTAGATTTATGCTTCACATGTTAATCTAAAATAATTTTAAACAAGGTAGATTCCAATTTATAAATTATTATACATTTTATAGCTAAGTCTTAATGGAAAATATATAATAATTATGGCTATTTGTTTTTTTTACATGAATCTAACCTCATGAGTACTAGTAATGGGAAATGAATAATAAAAACATTGAAGAAATAAGAAGTGTATAGAGACAAAAATTTAGAAGAAACATAGCAAATTATATGGAATAACTAATTGAAATCGAAAGAGTGTAGAAGAGGATAAAAAAAAATGAGCAACAAATATTGCAAAGGAAACAAAAGATTTATGATAAAAGGAAAAACACCGATGAAAGAATCGTGAAAGGAAAAGTCTAAAATGACAAAGGTTGAATTAGGATAAAAAGGAATAAGAATGAAAAAAGAATTGTGAAAGAAAAAGATTAAAATTTGAAGGAATGAATGAGGATGAAAAAGAAGAACACAAAAGTTAAAATAGAGAACAAGTAAGAGCACATCGAAGAAGATAATTAAGAGGTATCAATGATGTAAGGCCAATAATTGAACCTCTTTTTCCTATAGGTATGAATCTCAGAAATCATCAACCAATGCAACAATGTGATGATGAACATGAAATGATGTCCAATGTAGTAGTGAGTATGAATCTCAAAAATCATCAACCAATGGAGTAATGTAATGATGAACTTGAAATTATGTCCAATGTACCAGTGGTATCATATGAAAATGAAGTGATTGCACATAAAATATTTCGAGAAAGAATTTATAAATTAGGTCATCCTCAAATGTGCCATGTATGTGAGGAGTCATATCATGTCATTGAAGTGGTTACTTCTAACATAGGTCCAATGCATACAATATGTAAAAGAGATGGTAATAAGCATAGATTTTCATCAAAAAATCATATGAATCCTTAGGTGCAACCTTTGATCCTTAGAAATCTTACACAATTTAAGGAAAAAAGTCCAATTTTGTAGGTAATGCATTCAATAGGTAGCCAATAAAAATATAGAGGACATATAATTAGTTTTCCTCAATATGTTAAAGATGTTGCCAAGAAATTACCTCGACATATTAAAGACTTGGATTTAATGATAGTTGTGTGAAAAAAGGTAAACAAGGATCAAGCAATGATTTCACTATTATAAGGAAAAAGGTACTCACTGCATTGCTCTATAAGATTCAAGATTATCTATATTATAAAGGTGTAGAAATTGATATGCATGTTGTAGAAGAATTACCAGAAAAGAAAAAACAAATTTGTTGCATATGATTAATTCTATTATAATCATGTGGACAATGAAATGGACTTTGCATTATTGGAAGGATCTTTAGGTCATGAAGATGTTTTAGAAGATTGTGACTCAACTTCCTTTCCTGCAAGGCCTCTAAATGCACCTAGGGAAATTGAACTTATTCGAGCATGGACAAATAATCCCAATGGAGAAGAAAACTAACTAGATGGTGAAACTACAAATTTAATTAATTTGCCTACAATAGATTCATCTCCAATAAATAAGTATAATATTGAGGGGTTATTTGATATGGCATTTCCAACAATGTTCCCTAGAGGAGAAGCTCATTGGTTACAACCACGACTAAGAAATGTGCATCATCGTGAGTATACAAAAAATCTCTTCAGATTTCATGATAATAGCATTGTAAGACATCCTTGATTTATATACTTTGTGAGACATCCTTGATTTAGATAATTTTATTAAAAAAAATTGACATAACTACCTATAACAATTTCCAACTTATGAGATAATTTACAAAATATTCCCAACTTTAAAATTACAGATAGATTAATGAGATTTGGAAACGTTTTGAGAGGTACACATGCATATTGTACCAAATGTTGTGCATAATTATGTAACTTGGTTCAACAAATTGGGACTTCTACAATATTCTTCACACTAAGTGTAGTAGATATGCAACGACCATATTTTCATGTATTGATCTGATACCTCTCTTGTATATCCAAAGCAAGAAAAGAAATGGAGACGTCAAAATGTGATTGATAACCCTCACATTGTAGCAAGTTATGTGCATTTGAGACATATTGTTTTGAGATGATTTGTTTTCAAAATTTCAATCAGCTATAGATTTTTGGTGTCATTATCAATGGAAACAACATGGATCTCCGCATGTGCATGGGTTTCTTTGGCTAAAATATGGTCCCAATATGGAAAAATTGAATTGGAATGACCCCACTCAAGTTATATTTGTAAAATAATAATTTGATAGATTCATTCATGCATTCAATCCACACAACGAATATCAAATAAAGATCCTTATTCAATGAAATGATGGCAATTATCCTTGATTAAAGAACACTGAAAAAATATTTCAATCTAATCCAATGATGGACTATGAAGAACTTCTTAATTGTGTTAAGCACCACATAACATGCAATGAGAAATCATTCCTTTGAAAGAATGGTGGAAAATTGGTGTGTAGATATAAGGCACCATGGGAGCTATGTAAAATATCAAGACTTTATATTATGAGAATGGAGGAAAAATATATGAACGCAGATTAAATGATGATAGCTTAAATATACGTAATCGTGAAACATTAATGATGTGGTGTGCAAATATGGATTGGAAACTTGTTCTTTCTAGACAAGTTGTTGATATGTTGATGTGTATTTCATGATATATTGATGTGTATTTCTTCTATTGAAAATCTAAATGAACCAGCAGCACATGCATATAGAACATTGTTGTACGAGACTATCCTTGACAGTGATATAGGAGTGCAAGAAATATTCTATATCCTTTTGGAGCTTCCTCTTTTTGAATATAGTCATAGATTCATTGTTCTAAATGTTGGGATACAGGTTTTTGAACCAATAAAATTTTATGCATATAATGGCCATAATGATAATTCTCTTATTGATGCATGTTTGAAGAGGGCTGTGAATATGTATTACCTTTCATTGATAGGAACTACTAGATCTTGGTCACATTGCAAACATCGCCATAATGAGAAATGGTTACCATGAAATAATGCATCAATTGAACCAATCTTTCGTATGTTTAGTTCAATTCCCCCTTGCAAAAACAATAGGTTTGTGAATTTTGTTGGTCTGAGTTGGTTCCATGATTTTCATACAGATATTGGAGCTACAGATGATGACATCATACGAAATTGGGAAACTTTTTCCTATAATCCTTGGCATATAAATCGTAATACAATACCTTCAATGGATCCAACTCAATGTCAACATGAGGATGAATATTTTTTATATATAAAAAATGATTCTAAGCAACATGAGTGAGAGATTATTTCAGGATTGTATAAGAATAAGTCTATACATTCTAAAATTTGACATGATTGGATTTAGGGATAGTAATGTTATGAAAAAATGGAGCTCTAGATTTGTTGATGAAAATACATCAAGGCGTGCAGTGAAATTCATATATGATAACAAAAATGTGAATGTAATTGTTACTACTGAATCTTTAAAAAAGCACTTGTTTGAAAGTTTAGGAGAAGAGAAAAAAATAACATATAATATCCTTCTTCAACATTACAAAGGAGATGGCAATTAAGAACCCTTGCATATAATTATCCAAGGGAAAAAACGTATTGGAAGATCTTACTTGATTGGTGCTATTAAACAAACACTTGAAATTGAATCTCCTCCTGATAAGATCCCATTGCTTCTTTTGGCCCTTACCGATCTTGTAACATTCAACAAATATGCATCAACAATGCACTTTTCTCTTTATATACCAGTAAGGAACTTCACCGATTTACAAGGGTCGTGTTTTATTACCTTAAAAAGGGAGATGAAACATGTTAAGTATATCATTATTGATGAGATGAGTTTTATAGGGAGAAATTTATTGACACATATTCATTCTCGACTTTGTCAATATTTTCCTCATAATAAAGAAGTTGCTTTTGGATGTATATCAATTATATGTGTTTGTGACTTGGGACAACTACCTCCTTTTATGGATAAATGACCTACATATACATGTGAAGGTCATGCAAATGAATTATGGAATTTATTCACAACTGTTGTAACCCTTGATACAATATTCAGGGAAGATGGGCTAAGCAATAATTAGAGATTTTTTTGTCATCTATTAATGAAAATTAGATATATGGTTCCAACAATAGATGACTGGAAATCACTAATGACACGTACATATTCAAATTTGGATGCTTCAACAAAAAAGAATTTAATAAGGATATATATTTTTTTGTAAAAATGATGATATGCACAATTATAATAAGTGTTTCTTAATATCCATAAATCACCCTATTGCATGTAGTGTTGCTACAAGATCAGATAGCAACCACACCATTGAAGTAGATGAGGAAAATTTGGATAATGAGCTCCTTATTGTTATTAGAGCTAAGGTTATGCTTACTTCAAATCTATGGACTGACCTAGGACTTGTGAATGGTTCCCTTGGAATAGTTCAAAATTTATAATATTGGAACATCCCCTCTCGATAATCCAACATACATTTTAGTGAAATTTGACAACTATTTCATAGTTCCATGGAATGAACTATTCCCTCGTAGTTTTCCTATTATACTTATTGAAAGAGGTCATAATAGGCAAGTTCCATTGAAACACTCTTGGGGACTAACAATTCATAAGTCCTTGGGATTGACACTGGAGAAGCATATTATTACTATTGGAAGAAGAGAGTGACAAAGTCTCACTTTTACAACAATATATCGAGGAAAATATTCGTATGGTATTCAGTTTAAACCTCCTTTTCCATACGATTGATTGCAAAAGATAGCAAAGTGTGCCCATGTGTCTAAGAGAAAAGCATAAGTAGAGAGATTAAGATTAAATATTAAGTAATTTGTGTGTTTTCAATATTTTCTTCGTATCATATCTAAATGGTATGATCAATATATTTTTGATTCAATATATTAATTATTTCATTTTGTTGATCACTAAAATATCATTTGTTACTGTTTGTATTTATAATCATGTAAATTTCAAAGTATGATATATATCTCAAAAATATACATAATTATGATAATATGAAAATGTGACTTTGTTTCCCCGAACTAGAACTAGCCTAGATTCATCTAACTTTGGATCTATCATGTGCTGAGAGAGATCAAATTCCTTGAGGTGCAAACCTTCTTTTTAGAGTTTATAATTTGAGGAAAGGTTTTCACTTTGAGAGATTTGATCCCTCTCTACGCATGATAGATCCAGAGTTTGATGGATCCAGGTCGGTTATTTAGTATATTTGTTATGTTATGCTTACTTGATGTTAGTAAATGAACTATTTTAATAAAGATTTTCCCAATCATCCTACCATTGAATGTAGTATTCAACACTCCCTACTAATCATGTCTTGAAATCACAAAAAAAATCCCATTTTGATAAAAAAAAATCATTTTTTGATTTATAACAAAATCATAGGTCTAACCATCTAAAAATTAGGTCACTATTTTATATAACAGAGCTATGCATGTTTAAGATATGCTTGCTGAGGAGGTTTTTTTTA
Source organism: Pinus taeda (assembly GCA_000404065.3). Taxonomy (NCBI): domain Eukaryota; kingdom Viridiplantae; phylum Streptophyta; class Pinopsida; order Pinales; family Pinaceae; genus Pinus; species Pinus taeda. The sequence continues at coordinate 53,098 of APFE031197284.1, forward strand.
ATCCAAAGAAAATTTGATGCATGATTCCTCAAGTTGGATCCTTCCACCATGATTGAGATGGTAAAAGCAAGGAGGATGCAAACTAGAAGATCATACTTTTGTGAGGTTCTCCATTGTAATAATTTTAAAATGCATGTGTCACTTCATTTAAATTTTTTTATTAGAATATTTTAAGTTAAGTCGTGAAATGTTTCACGATATAACAGTTTATTAATATATATCATATAATATATATATATATATATATATATATATATATATATATATATATTAATATATATATATAATATATATATATAATATTATATATATATATATATATATATATATATATATAATTAAGTAAATTCCCATTAACAATTAGATAAAACTAATGATGTTCAAATCTCATAAATAGAGAGAGTATTGAAATGCCCTCAATATGCAAATTAGATATATTGAAACAACAAATTAAACTTGTAACTTTCCTCTAATGTTAATACAAACCAAGCATATTTGAACAACAAATTGAACATTTAAATTTGTTATGATGTTAAAGATACTATGTATTGGAATGTATAAGTTTATGGTCAATTCATTTTTCTTGTTACTTTTACATTTTGACTAGTAAATTGGTAGCTTACCTTCTTTGTTTTAATTTTTGATGAAGATAATGTTTTCTTATAGATTATATTATAAAAAAATCACCACAATAATAAAAAAACTCTAATTAATATTATCTACTTTCATCTTGATCTAAAAACACATTTACGATGCTTTTAAAAGAAGGTTAAAAATAGTCTACTTTCATCTTAATCTTTATATTTTGTAGTATCATCTCATGGAAATTTTAACTTTGAAGTTGTCTTTATTGTAAGAACATTGAAAATTTTGGTGGGTTTTAATCAAGATGGAAAATTCAAGGAACATGGAAACGAGTGTCTACTTTCATCTTGATTTATTTGGTACTATCATCTTAGGAAGTTTTCCACTATCATGAAATAGTTATATCTGCAATTTTCCTTACAGTGGACAAAAACAAAATTTTGAGATTGATTTCTTTTGAAGGGGTGGCGTTCCTTCATAGTGTCATGCTTGACATGTAGTCATATAACAATCATTATATTATATAGAGATAATATCTTTGAAACATTACTTTCTTATTTATTAGAAAAATAAAAGTCGAAATAAAAAGCATAATATGTTGGAGAATGTATCAATTTAATGAATTAAATTGCATAGTAGAAAATTAATAGGCCATCTAACAAGAAGATATGGATTAGCCCTTTCCGGATAACTATATGAGGGTCAGTTAATTGAGTTGATACATGTAGTGTTAAACAAAATTTCAGTGTAATGTTTAAGAAGATTCAAGATCTAATATCATACAACCGTGTTTGGTTAAATAATAAAACCTTCAAATAACTTACAAAGACTAAAAATAATAAAATTTCAAACTCTTTTTTTCATTTACACTAAATTTATATACCTTTACTTATCCACTCATGTCCTAACATAACCTAGCTTACATGATCCTACCCTCACTACCCTACCATAGTGAACCTTAGCATAGTCTAGGATATCCTATCCTACCATTGCCTATTATTCTATCCTACCTTAAAATATAGAATAATCTATGCAATATAATATAATTTACACCATCCAACCTTAACTATTTATCATTTCTTACATATACTAACCTACTCTATAATTGCATAACCTAACACCTAAGGGGCTAACATAATCACGAGACCTCACAAAACAATTTGTTGCATAACCTAACACCTAAGAAGCTAATCTAAATAACCAAACCTCACATTACAATTCATGGCATAAAATGGGAATAACACCTTTATGATTTCTAATATAACACTATATAGATTTTGGGAAAACCTATTGTTTAACTTTAAATAAAGAAACATAAATGAATCATAATATAATCTTGATTTTCAGTAC
>APFE031197284.1:55630-105338 GCA_000404065.3 Pinus taeda
AATGAGGAGAATTTAATGAGGAGACTTTACATATATACGAAGTTAGACAACATAAGAATCCTAAGGAGTCAGCTCACGAAGTTAGACTTTGAGATTATTTCGAACCGAACTGTTCCGCTATACAAACTTTCCAATCATTAAAAGTTTAGATCTGAAATGACAAAATTATATCTGAGATATATTTAATTAAACTCAGATAATAATTAAAGATATGCTGTGAATCCGTTAAAAAACCATAAAAAAATATAAATATAAACGAATGTAAACTAAATAATATAATCAAGATTGTGTTCTGGATTTGATTGAGTCCTAGAGGGGGCCATCTGAAGGTCATCAAAATCTCCCGTTTACGAAATAGTTATACGAACAAATTTTTGAGATTGATTTCCTTTGAAAGGTGGCGTTCCTTCGTAATAACCGAAACATTGTATTATAGAAAGAGAATTTATTTCAAACAATACTTTCTTACTTATTGTATTATATAAAGCAAATCTTTTTGAAACATTTTTTTTTGTAAGCTGGGCGGGACTCTCCAATTTACATGTCCATTATGTACCTCTCTACGTGGGAGGGATAGCCCAAGATTTGAACCCAAGACTTCCGGTTCGGTGAGACTTCATTTCCACAGCGCTTGCCGCTTGAGCTACCCCATGTGGACAAATCTCTTTGAAACATTACTTTCTTACTTATTAGAAAAATAAAAGCCAAAACATAATCCCTTGGGCAATGCATCCATTTAATGAATTAAATTGCATAACAGAACATTAATAATCCAAAAGCAAGAAATGGATTATCCGTTTCGGTATAACTAGGGTTAGTTAATTGAGTTGATACATGTAGCATAAACAAAACTTCACAGAAATATTTAATAAATTCATGAACAAATATCATATAATTATAATTGTAATTGTGTGTTTGGTTAAATAATAAAGTTTTTAACTTGAAAATAACCCAAGAAAAAATGAAATCTCAAATAGAGAGGCTGATTAAATGATTTAGAAAATAATAAAAATGAGTGGTTTTTAAGTGGATATTTTGGAATTTATGATTGGAATCATGTGAAAATTTTGTAGCCAAATTTTGATTTGTGTTGTTTACACTGATTTGTTTGACTGTATATATGGATTCAACATTCTCAAAAATCCTTGAGGCATTTCGATTGTGAAGAATTCACCTATCAAATGTGTGATTTCCATAAATGCATGACGGATTCTAAAGAAATTAAATCAGAAAATAAACAAAAAAGCTTTTTGTTGATGGTGTTGGACTCACCAACATTTAGGGGATCTCCTCAATATGAAGTCCCAACTAGACCTCACACTGTTTGGTGTAGGAGTCACATCCGGTATGATGGCCAAATTGCCATTATCTTAAAGGTTTTCCTTAGCTCTTTCTTGTCAGCACTTGAGAGTGGTTTGCTTTGTCTTCGAACATCGAGGTTCACGTGTTTGGTGAGTACTTAGTGTTACTTGTGTTAAGGTTCTTTCACTATAGAGGGAGAGGGTGATAGTGAGTTTCAAGTCGAAAGGGAATAGTCCCAACTCTATTAGAGACACACAACACAACAACACATGTGCAAATTCTGGCGGGGTAGTCCACATGGGTGCGACAGTTGCAAACACACAATGAATAGATAGCGTGTACAACACTTAGCAAAATAGTCCACACGAGTGTGATGGCTATTATATCAAGTTTATGAGAATGAATCTATCAAGTGTCCGACGGAATAGTCCACACATGCAAGACAATGTTAACAACTAATACAACAAATTTCCAATAGCATATGTACTAAAACAACCAAAATAGTTCAATTGTCTTAATACAGGTTAAAGCAACATGCAATACAAGCATCCAAAAAATAGTCTTACAAATGAATACAATACATGTGTGAAAACATGCTAGCCTATTATCAGGCTTTTGAATTAAGCGAGTGCTCCAAGACACATCGGTACACCATACATCACTAACCCTGATAACAGGGCATTGAAGCCACTACTCGCTCTTTAAAGAAAAGACTACAAACTCTCAAGGCTATGTGGGAGGAGCCAAGGTGAAAAGCCTTTTGCATGTACAAATGAGGGGTATATATAGCCAAGGGTGAAATTGACCTTTGTGATTGTTCGACTTCCCTCATGACTATATGACTTACATGATTGTTCAACTTTACATGTGGGTCTCTTAGGCTTCCACGTTACATTTCATTGATTACAACAATATGGCCCACAGTAGTGATGTGACTCAGATGACTCATGACATGACTCAACATGAAAGTGTTGGTATGTTCATGCTTATGGTCGTGTCCATGTCGAGCCGTAGTGCTACTAAGTGATGAGTGTGCTCTTGGTGTATCATAACTTCACCTTCGCATGGCAAGGTGTGCAGAATCTTCAATGCTCTTGGTGTTCGTTTGATGTTGCACGTGCATGTATCTCCTTCGCTAGTACTTAGCATGCTTCATGTATTCATTCATTTTCAAACAAGTCTCCTAGCATGTGATCCTTGTTCATCCTGTTCGTCGTCGCACCATGTCTCATCCATGTACCTTTATCTGCAATCACTCATGATGAGATGACATCAAATCCAGAAATCTCCTACTCTGCCATGATGCATCATCTTTTGTTTTCGGGTGCATGTCACAAGGAGAGAGGACAAGGCTCTAAAACTACGTAGAGCACATTTCAGGTTGCGATGCAGACTTCGAGGCACTGTCAAGGAAAATTGAGTAAAGGTCATTGAGAGGTTGAGATAAGCAGTCTGGAACAACAATGACCATTTGTGGGATCTAGCTTGGTTGGAGGGTAAAATTGTGTGAATTTTCCATGGAGGCAGTGTAGGAAGGAGGGAGGATACTGGCAATGAAAATTGTGTAGATTCTCTAGGGATGCAGGCAGCAGGCTGCAGGAGCATGCTAGTCAAAACCGCGTAGAACTGGGAGGCCAGTGTGCAGGTCATTTCTGCATAGTTTATGGGTTGAGCGGGGTGTTGGGTAGCTGGGGGACAACCCAAGAAAACTGGGCCATTTTCAAAAGGAGCAGGGGGACTGGCTAACAGGGGTATTGGTTGATATAATTGCGCAAATTTTGGGGATAGTATAGTGACAAGCACTGAGTGCCTGTCCATCATGTCTGAGAAATTTCTTCAGCCAGCGGAGGCAGGCATAATGACAACTTCTGCATAATTTTTTGGAGGAGTGAAGCTTGGGGTCACTGCCTAGTCAAACTCTTCGGTTGACCAGTGGTAAGCTTGATAGATTTCCTTGCAGGCAACGTAGATTGAGATGGATTTCTAACAGCTTCTATGTTGTTCATGGTGACATTCAGTGGGGTTGATTCTAGTATTGCGCGATGTAGACCGCCTAGGAGGCAGCTTCAAGCTTTGTGCAATTCTAGGTAGCAGTAGTTGATCACTGAGGGCTGAGACTGCGTAGTGCAGCTCATCAGAGGTCTGACTGTTGGATGGTGGTCCGATTGATAGTGTTTCAGGAAAATGAATAAGTGTGTGAGCAAGTGAAATTGTGCATGCATGACCTTACGAACACACACTGAACACGACTTGATGAAAAGACACCTCGAACAATCAAGATAACATGTGCTCAGTGTGACTGGCCAACAGGTGCGAGCAACAAGCATGACACTTGAGATAGATCGTTGAATGACCACGACGACACTTGCATGACATTGCATACAACTTCATGTGTGAGTGCGACATATGCTTACATAGTGAATACAACTTGTACACACGAAGATAGATTGTGAACATAGCTAGAAGATGCCTGCAAGCATGACATTGTAACCAACATACTAAAAGATGTCTAGTGAATGGTCATGCAAGGAGGGTGGAAAGACTCGACCTGAGCTCATGGAATGAGCTTGAGTGTTTCCAAACATCAAGGAAAAACCCAAGGAAGGCTCCACAATTGGATGTAGGCCAAAATCTTGAAGGGTGTTGCAGCTGCTATAACACTTGGCGACACACTGGTTGAATACCAACTTCTCTATTTTGGTCCATTGAAAGTACAAGGCCTTGGTACGTCAGGGAGTATTGAATCGTTGTGTGGGTTACTTCGACTCCCCCAATTACCCCATGGACATACATGGTTAACCTTTTTCCAACGCAATCAAGCAAAACAAGTTTCAACTTGATCATAGTGTTTCGAAATCGGGAAGGGTAATTTGGCTCACGAGTTAAAAATTTTCAGAGTATAAGTTTTCATCTCTAGTGTTTCTCTATTGCCAGCATGCCTTGACAGTACCCAGCGAAGTCATGTAGGAACACATGCATTGGTCCACTACCAACGAGCTTGGTTAGTACCCCAGTGGAGTTGCATGCTTCACCTCTTTGCACAGGAAGACTTTCTATTCTTTCACCTTTGTATTTTTAAAAGAGGATTGTGGATAGGAACTTATTTATTTTTGGGGCTGAAGAGGGATCCCGACTTATTGAGAGCAAAATATTTTGTTCCTTCAGAGAAGCATGTAAGAACTTTGACATAGGTTTTCTCATTTAGATTTTCCCCTTCTCCATTTCTACTAGTTGGATGAGCTTGAACACACAAAGGAGAAGGTTGAGTATAGGCATGGGGTTTCCTAGTGTGGAACAGGTTCATGGTTGGACCCAAACTTCCCTTGCAGACAGCTCGTATTTACTGTTAGGACTTCATCAATCGAAGGTTATAACCAAGCATAGAGAAAATGGATGTAGGACTAGCCAAGTGTTGTAGTGTCACAAGACTCTTTGGATCTCAACCACATATTCATTCAAAAGCTAGAACTCATTAGAGAGAAAAACTTATTTACAAAGCCTAAAATAGCATGATATTAAGAAAACCAAACAAAATGGAACAAAAATAGTAAGGCAAAGCAAAAAGACAAGAAGCAGGAAAAAACTATGTACATGGCGCAAGGCGTAGCCCCAAATTATTGAAAATAGTGTTTGAGATCTTGGCCATTGATAGGAAGGATGTTAATCCTCCCGTCAAGTGATTGCAGATGATACATGTGTGGGCCAATTTTTTCTTGGACAATATATGGACCAATTCAAAGGGAGTATAACTTCGTATGTTTTCCTTTGTCTTCATGGGGTTGTCCCACTTCAAAACTAAGTCACCCACATCGAAGTTAGCATTCCATGCAGACTTCTTGTCGAACCATTTGTTGATATGGTTCTGGTGGAGTGTGAATTTTTCTTTTTATTTCATCCTTTCTTCCTACAACTTATGAAGTGTATCCATCCTACGGTGAACTAGAAGACAATGCTTGACTTGGGATTCTTGGGACAATTGGACCGCAGGAAAGTAGATGTTTGGTGGAAGGATGACTTCTTTCCTGTAAACCAGGAATTATGGCGAAGTGTTCAGAGAGGGTTTGGGTGTTACGCTATCATCCCATAAGGCATTTGTCAAAGTAGAGTGCTAGTTATCTTTTTCAGAGTAATTGATCTTCTTGATAATGTGGATAAGGTTTTTTATTTTTGGATTCTGTGAGACCATTTCCCTGCGGGTAGTAGTTAGATGAGTGTTTAAGCATGATACCATATTTCAATGAAAAATCATAAAGCTTTAAAGATAAAAAGTAAGTTACATTGTCAAACACAAGTGATATCTAAATGCCAAAGCATGAGATGATGTTCTGTTGGAGGAAGCTAATGACTTCCTAGTCATTCACTTGCTTAAGAGAAACTGCTTCTTTCCACAACATGAAGTAATATGTAGTTGTCAAGATGTAGTGATGTTGTTTTGATGAATACAGGAAGATTTCCCCAATGATGTCCAGGCCCCATTGTTGGAATGGTTTAGTCATTGCAACAGGGTGCAGCGGGGCTACTAACCTTCGTGTTCTCTCGATGCATTGTTGGAAAACTAGACACTTGTGGGCGTAAGCATGTGCATCCTTGAACAATGTGGGGGAGTAGAAACTAGCTCACATAACTTTGTGTGTAGTGGTATTTCCTGTGGAATGGCCTTCGGCTAGTATGTTATGCAGATCATGCAAGACCTTCTTTGATTCATGTGCCTCTAGGCAGAAAAATCTCATTATTGTGCTTTATGTAAAGCACTTTGTGCACCAACTAATAAGATACAACTTTGAGGCGAATTTCCCTCTTCTATCTCATGGAGAAGTGAGAGGGTATGGTGCCTTGCTTAAGGTACTTGCACACATTTTTGTAGTAAGATTTCTTTGCATGAAGTGGGTGGTTCTCGCTCTACATCATATATCTCGATTTCTTGCTCCCAACCAACGTGCTCTTCTTCGTCCTCCTATGCATGGAATGCTTCAACTGCAATTCTATAGAGATCATGAGCCTTGAAAGTGTGAACTAGTTTGATGTCAAGATCATACTCTTGCAAACCTATCATCGAGTTTGCAAGTCATTCACTCAGTTCTTATTGTATAAGCAATGATTGGACTGTTGTGTGAGGCACATAGACTATGCAATGGTTCTTCAGTAGGTAGGGTCTGAAGTGTTTCTCTACCTTGTATACTACGTATGCTTGAATTTCAATGGCAGGGTAGTTGAGTTCAGGTCCTTGCAATGCTTATACTCAAGTAGGAGACGGGACATTCGTCATTCATCTCATCCTTCTGAGTGAGTACTGCAACAAGCGAGTTGTCAGAGGCGAAGGTGTATAACAAGAAATATTTGTTAAAATATGGGTTGTAAAGTGAAGGCGCATCTGCTATAGCCTACTTGATACAGGTGAATGCATTCTTTTCCCTCTTACCCCAGCTGTAGACTGCATCCTTCTTGATCATGTCTTGCATAGGTTTCACTTTCTATGCATAATCTGAGATGAACTCCTTGATCTCACTTCTGGAAATGATGTGCCCAAGGAGGTTCCCCTCAAACACTGGAAATATACTCTTTTTGGGATTCAAGGAAATGTTGTATTTCTGGCATCACTCGAATATCTTCTTTAGATGGCGTATGTGGTATGACCATTTTTTGGAAAAGACAGTCATGTCATCAAGGTACACCACTACGCTCTGTACGATGAGTCCACGAAAGGCGATGTCCATGGTGCACTGAAAGGTTATGCTTGCATTCACGAGCCCAAATAGCATTCTCCTATATGCGAATGTACCACACTTTGTATGGAAGGTAGTTTTTAGTCTATCAGGTTCTGTTACCAGAACCTGGTTATATCCTAAAAAATCGTCAAGTAAGGAAAACATTTTTTCCCAAACACTGTTTGTCAAACATGCTCAATTGACGACATAGGGTAGTTGTCGTTGTTGGAGGTGTGGTTCAAGTTTTGGAAATCAACACACAAGAGGATCTCCCTGAACATCTTTCGTACAAGAAAAATTTTATAAACCCATGTGGAATGATGAATTCTATAAATGATCCGTGCATCTAATAACTTGGTAAACTCTTTCTGTATGAGGGTTTGAAGTGACAGATGTACTTTTAATGGATTTAAGACTTCCACGATCTGCATTTTGTGTGGTTATGTCTTCCGGATCCATCGCATTTTACTATTTTATGTATCGACATTTTGAACCATCCTTTGTGGTTCATCATCAGGATTATTCTTCACATATCTAATCCTGATAATGAACCACAGAGGATGGTTCGAAATGTCGATACATAAAACAATAAAATGCGATGGATTTGGAAGACATAACCACACAGGATGTACTTTTCTCAGCTTTTGCTGAAATGGCTTGACCCCTTCTTTGATTGGAATCACATGTTTGATTATTTGCATGTTGTATGTTTTCAGATCATGATATGTCAACACGAACACTTCTCGGTACTATTTGAGCAAGCATACAAAGGTGCCGCTCCTGCTATATGCAACACGTACCGATATTGCCTAAGTTCAGATCTTGTTCTTTTCCCAAGTTTATCTATTCATACATCATGGTGCAACTATGGGTTTTTTTGTTCCTTGGCCCCTCAAAGTGGTTCTGCAAGTCATAAAGCTTTTTGAGAGATACCACACCATTGGGGATGAGGTTTCCTTTCTTGTCATTAGCTACAACTTGCAAAGATTTATTGTGCTCATCTTCGTCAATCATTGCATCCTTAAAGACACCAACGTTGGCCATGAAGTGCAGTATCTATTGATCATTGTAGAAAATGCATAGGTTAGTTATGTTATCAGGGATAGAAGGCTTATACAAAATTCTAAGTGGTGGCATCTTAGAAGTTGTGTTTTCTAATGCATTGAAAGTTGCATTATGCATTCTTGGCAAAGAAATGATCTTGAATTCTTTGAAGTTAGAGATTAGTCTCCATACCTCTTGTTGGTAACCTTTTAGATGAGGTGATAAGCAATGTATGGTGTTACGTAGCTGTCATACCATGATTTCTAAAGTAACTACCACTTTGAGCATAGAAATGTTGATGCTAATGGCCTTGTGCAAGCCCAATATGAGTGCTTCGTATTTAGGAGTTTTGTTCATGCACTCGAACTCCAAGCATCTTGAGATCAAATGTTGCTTTGGGTTTATCAAGACACACCTGGCTCCAGAGCCATCTTGTGTCTTTGATCCGTCAAAATACATGGTCCTTAACTCATCTGTACATGGACCACTTGATGTGCTTGTACTACTGCTACTACTATTACAATGTACTGTACAAGTTTCATTTCCATCAGTTGGGCAAGGAAGGAGACCCAAGTGCGTGTTTGGTGGGGTTGGAGTTGGTTGTGCGAGATAACACCCAAACGTTGTTTCCAAGAGGAAGTCGCCAAACATGAGCTCTACGAAGGCCAATGGTTCGTACTCACCATTGATGGGAGTGACATTGTGTCTCATGTATCTCTCGGATAACAACAGGTCTAATTACTTTTTCCTTGGTACGAAATCCACAAGTGTGACCAGTCTATAGCAAAGTACCCATTCAACTTCTTGGACTAGTTTATGCTAAGTAGTAAGTCATATGCTTCTGGGATGTCCACAATGACAATGTTCATGCACTGGTGAACTTGACTGTCATGAGATAATCATATGATCACATCTTGAAGTTCACCAATGGCTGGTACGCACATTCTATCTAATTGGATGATTTGGGAGATGCATTTCTCCATTGCGCATTGATCCTCTTAGTAATGGAGAGTGGCATGATGTTGGATGATGCGCCAGAATCAACCACATAGTTGTGAACATTGCAGTTAAAGATTTCAAATGAAAGAAAGAATAGAGAGAAAATAGAGTTTGCTTCTTCCATCTAGAGTGTATTGAGCACAGTTGTGAGTGAACCGGGAGATGTGCTTACTCCCTTGCTAATAGAGGTTGTGTTATCTGCTGATGTTTGCCCCAATCTTAGCTAACTTGAACAAAGAGATGTTTGCATGAGTTTTCTTCATATCTTCCACAATGTTGTAGTCAAGAGCAGGTAGACTCATCGAGATGTCTGGGGTTAGACTTGTGTTTGTACTTTCCGGTAGAGTGTTCTATAGTTTACTTCTCATGGACATACTCTTTTTCACAACTGTCTTCCTGGGCTTGCTTTACACTTTCTATTTTTGAAGAGCTGGTGGATCAACCTTCCTCAACAGTTCAAGCCTTTCTCGCATTTCCCCAATCATAGGGGGAGCCCCTTGACTTCTAAGATTGTATCGACCATTTTTCTTTTGGGGCTGCTTCTCGGTGTTCTTTTTCTTTGCTTCTTGTGAGCACTAATACATGTTGATCATCTTCCTAGTGCTGAGTGCCTCATTAGATGCAAAATCTTCCTCATCATCTGTGTCTCTCAACTAGTATTGCACATCGTTTAGTACATTTAGTGCACGGTTGCATACTAAGTCCGCAACTTGTTTCCATTTTGGAAAAGTCCCCTCTGGTTCAATGGCTTCATGGAATGAGAAAAAATATTTGTTTGCACACAGTTCCATTTAGAACATTGAGTTAGAGCTTTATGTAGTTTTAGCCGGGAAGCGGTTGTTTCCTGATGACATGCTTCCTTTTTGTTGTTTAGGAGGTCCGCTACTCACATATGTGTTGATAGTTCATTGCTTTAGTTCAGAGACCTCTGTTGTCAAGTTCTTGACAAGATGAGTAAGGGTTTCAATGTTACTTGCTTCCCTTTACCCTTTCTCACATCATACTGGGGCTTCCTACTCGCATCTATGAAGTATTTTGTTGGTTCATAATCCTTGATGAATCCAATTCCATGTTGGTCTTTTTCTACAATAATCACCTCTTCGCAGTGCTCTGGTAATGCTAGTTTCGTAGCTCGCTTGACGAACTACATAATGCTGGTTGGAAGTGCAGATGTATAATAGTCGAAAGTGATAGAGTCATGAGGTTTCGTGTCTGCTGCAAACTTGTTCAATATGCACAAAAATCTCTGATTGAAATCTTTTACCTTTTCTTCTGAATCCATTTTCATATTGCCCAACTCTTTGAGCAATATGGCTGGGGTCTTGTCATCAACAAATATCTCCAAAAACATCCTTTTGAACATACCCTAGTTATGGATGGAATTGATAGGTAGGCTATGATACCATACGATTGTGTGACCATCCAAGTTACACTGAAACAATTTGCATGCAACGTCATCATGCCATACTTCGAGTATGTTGGGTTGTGTTATATTCTTTCCACAAGTAGTCCCCCTAGTTAATCGGGGGGTTAGAAGGGGGGAGGAGCCCCCCCTTTGTTGCGTTGATTGTGCAGCAGGGAGGTCATAGGTGGTTTGAGGGAGACAGGTAGCCCCCCTCTATGGGGTCTAGGGTGGAGCCCTAAGGAATTTTGTTTTGGGACCCTATGTTAGGTGGGCAGACCTACCTATTGTTTTGTGCATGGTTTTTGCACAGGGTTTTGGGTGCGATGGTTTTTGGTCCATGGTATTGGATGCTTCAGTATATATATATATATATATATATATATATATATATATATATATATATATATATATATAGATATATATATATTGTAACATATGTAAGGAACATAATGAAAAATTAATCTCGTAGTCACGGTTTTGGGATCCAGGGGAAAATCTCTATGTATATTTTTTTATGTGTTATGCTTTTGCATTGTTTATTTTTTGTGTTTTAGAATGCGTATGAAGGTAATTTCTATATGGGGTTAAAACCTACATTTGGTATTAGATTTGTTTTGTCTTTAAGGGGACGCCTTTGTTGTTGGGGGATTTCGCTCGGGCCTATGGTAGACCCTATTCAGTGGGAGATCTATGGGATCGATTCTAGTGGTGAAAGAAGATGGCGAGCAGTGGAAAGATAGAGGTCGAGAAATTTAATGGTCATAGTTTTGAGTTGTGGAAACTCAAGATGGAGGATCTGTTGGTGGATAAAGATTAGTGGATCGCGGTAGATCTGGGTACTAAACCAATGGGAGTGTTCGATGGAGAATGGAAGAAGTTGGATCAGAAGGCAAAGAGCATAATACGATTGTGTGTTTTAGATTTAGTATTTTTGAACATATCAGGGGAAGCTATGGAGAAGGATTTGTGGGACAAGTTAGGGATTTTGTATCAATCTAAGTCTCTGGTGAATAAATTGTTCATACGGAAAAAGTTGTATAACATGAGGATGAAAGATGGAGACTCGGTGACATAGCATCTAAATGCATTTAATATTGTGGTAAGTAAGTTAATATCTGTTGATATTAAAATTTCAGATGAATATAAGTGCATCAGCTTGTTGTTTTCTCTACCAGATTCATGGCATAGTCTGGTTATTGCAATATGTAGCATTGCAACTGCCTTGCAGTTTGATGAAATAGTCTCATCCTTGCTGATGGAGAAGATGAGATAGAAAAATATGGAGAGCTAGAATGGTGATGCCTTGTTTGTACAAGGACAGTCCCAAAACAGAAACAAAAATAAGTCGTTGAGTGGGAGATCTAAATGTCTAGGAAAACATGCATAGGTGGTGTGCCGGAAATGCAGAAAGGAAGGGAACTACAAAAGGGACTATAAATCTAAATCTCCTGACAAAGGAGAGGGATTTGATGATGCTCCTTCTGCAGAGGCAAAAACCACCTCAGATGAAGGTGGGGATGTGTACTTGGCTTTGTCAAGTACACATATAGATCATGAGGCATGGTTAATTGACTCAAGTGCATCCTTTCACTTTACTCCCCATAGAGAGTGGTTATGTGAGTATGAGAAATATGATGGTGGTGATGTATTCTTGGGGGATGATAGGAAGGTTATAATCGTTGTTTGTGGAAAAGTCAAGTTGAAGTTGCAAGGTGGAAGGATTAGAACACTTCCAGGTGTTCTGCATATTCTTGCATTAGCCATAAATCTAATTTCTTTAAGCAAGCTGGATGATGCAGGTGTAAAAACAGTGTTCGAGAAAGATACCTGCAAGATGGTTCGGGGAGAACTAGTTTTGATGTGGGGAGTTCAGATTGGAACTCTATACAAGCTACAAGGTAGCACTATTATTGATGGGTGCAATAGTTCTATGGTTCCTGAAAGTGGAGAAAAAAATCTAGTGGTCTCTGGAGAAAAGAACATGTTATGGCATCAAAGACTTGGACATACTGGAGAGAAGGGCCTTCGAATACTTCATGGTAAAGGTATGGTAGAAGGTATGACTAATAGCTCTTTGGATTTTGATTTATTTGACAATTGGGATATGGGAAGCAGAATCAGGTGAGTTTCCCCTCTGGTGGTAAGAGGGTGAAACAAATATTAGAGCTTGTGCAAAGTGATGTGCTTGGACCTATGAAGGTTCCATCACTGGGTAAGTCTGTGTACTATGTATCATTTATAGATGAATTCTCAAGGAATACATGGATACATTTCCTCTTGAAAAAATCTTAAGTCTTTGACATGTTTAAATAATTTAAGGCTCTAGTGGAAAACAAGACAGAGAAAAAGATAAAGGTGTTGAGGACAAATAACGGTGGAGAATTTTGCAACAAGGAATTTGAAGAATTCTATAAAAAGTGTTGTATAGCACAGAAAAAGACTACTCCATACACACATGAAAAAAATGGAGTTGCAGAAAGAATGAACAAGACATTGATGGAAAGGGAAACAATTAAGCTCAGTGGTGTCAGGTTAGGACAGGAATTCTGGGCAGAGGTGTTGGAGACAACATGTTACTTGGTCAATAGATCACCTTCATCAATGTTGGAGGATAAGACTCCAGAAGAGGTATGGACTGGTAAGAAAAGCTCTCTTTCACATCTAAGGGTATTTGGATGTGATGCATATGTACATGTTCCAAAGGAGAAAAGAATCAAGTTGGATAGTAAATCTAAAAAGTGCATCTTTATTGGGTATAAGAATAGTTTAAAGGGTTATAAGCTTTGGAACCCAGTAACAAGGAAGGTTGTGTACAGCCGAGATGTGGTGTTCAAATAGGTGAAAGATGTTATTAAACATGAAGTCCAACCAAAGGAACCTGAGAAGATAGAATTTGAGCTTAGGGAGGAAAAATGAGACTCTACGACAGAAGAGGAATCAGAAGATGAAGAACCACAAACTATGGGTGTGAGAAGATCAGTTCGAGAAATAAGGCAACCAGAAAGGTATAGTCCATCTACTTTCTGTTCAAAATTTTGTTTATCTATTATTGATGATGATTCCAGAACTGTGAAGGAAGTAGTAAATTCAAAGGATGGAAAACTCTGGAAAGAGGCCATGGTTGATGAAATGGCATCTTTGCACAAAAATGAGGCTTGGGATCTGGTGGAGTTGTTGGCTAGAATGAAACCCATTGGTATAAAATGGGTGTTCAAGAAGAATACAAATGAAAAAGGAAAAGTGGAGAAATACAAAGCTCGCTTAGTAGCAAAAGGTTATTCCCAGGTGCCGGGAATTGATTTTGGTGATATTGTTTCTCTTGTTGCGAAGGCAGTTTCTATTAGATTACTTTTATCTATTGCTGCTACTTTTGATTTTGAGGTAGAATAGGTGGATGTAAAGACAACATTTCTTCATGGGGATCTGGAAGAAGAGATCTACATGAAGTAACCTGAAGGCTTTGCGATGAAGGGTAAGAAAGAACTAGTATGCAAGTAAAGAAGTCTTTGTATGGGTTAAAGCAGTCACCAATGATGTGGTATCATAAATTTGATACATTTATACGGGGACTTGGATTCACCAGAAGCAAAGAAAATCATTGTGTGTATTTCAAATTAATTGGTGACCATGTTATTTATCTAGTCTTGTATGTGGATGATATGTTGCTGGTTGGAATTGACACAGAAATTATCCAAATTTGAAGACCCAATTGTCCTCCAAATTCGACATGAAAGATCTTGGTGCTGCAAACTATATTTTTGGCATGGAAATTAAAAGAGATTGAGAAAAGAGGAAGCTCTAGTTAAACCAAAGGAAGTATGTTGATTCAATACTACAGAGGTTTAATATGCAGGATAGTAAACTGGTGAAGGTTCTTATTCCTATTGGTGTAAACTTATCTGCTGAACAATGTCCCAAGACACACGAAGAGGAAGAGGACATGTACCATGTTCCATATGCAAGTGTGGTTAGTAGTATGATGTATGTGATGGTCTGTACTAGACCAGACATTACACATGCAATGGGAGTATTGAGCAGGTTTATGTCAAAACTAGGGAAGGAGCATTGGACAATAGTGAAGCAAGTTTTGAGGTATTTGCGTGGCACTAGTGATTATGGTTTGTGCTACCAAGGAAGACCATTATTGGACAGAGTGTTGGATATTCATGGCTTTGTTGATGCAGAATGGGCTGGAGATCTGGATCATATAAGATCTACAAATGGGTATGCGTTTAACCTATTTGGAGGTGTAGTTAGTTGGATGAGTAAGAAACAATATGTAGTGGCACTATCAACTACAGAAGCAGAATACATGGCAGCCACTCATGCAAGCAATGAAACAGTTTGGTTGCAGAGATTGTGTTCAAGTATGGGGTTAGTACAGGGAGCTATAAGGATAGGCTGTGACAGCCAAAGTGCAATTTTGTTGGCAAAGAACCCTGCTTACCATTGAAAGACAAAGCACATTGATGTTGAGTATCAGTTTGTGAGGGATATGATAGAAGACAAAAAGATGTCGCTGGTAAAGGTGGACACTTTGAATAATACTCCAATTCCATGTAGGTCTTTTTCTACAACGATCACCTCTTCATAGTTCTCTGGTAATTTTGGTTTTGCAGCTTGCTTGACGAACTACGTAATACTGGTTGGAAGTGCAGATGTATAATAGTCAAAAGTGATGGAGTCATGAAGTTTCGTGTATGCTGCAAACTTGTTCAATATGCACAAAAACATCTTATTGAAATATTTTACCTTTTCTTTCGAATCCATCTTCATACTGCCCAACCCTTTGAGCAACATGGTCAGGGTCTTGTCATCAGCAAATATTTCCAAAAAAATCCTTTTGAACATACCCCAGTTATGCATGGAATTGATAGGGAGGCTATGATACCATACCATTGCACGACCATCCAAGGTACACTGAAACAATTTGCATGGAATGTCATTGTGCCATACCTCGAGTGTGTTGGGTTGTGTTATATTCTTTCCACAACTAGCCCCCCTAGTTAATCAGGGGGTTGGAGCCCCTTCTTTGTTGCACCGATTGCACAGTGGGGGTGGCAGCCCCACATGTCCATGGGGTTTGAGGGGGATGGGTAGTCCCCGTCTACAGGGTCCATGGTATCACCTCGGGGAAATTTTTTTTGGGACCCTATATTAGGTGGGCAAACCTACCTATGGTTTTGTGCATGGTTTTCACACATGGTTTTGGGCGCGATGGTTTTCGGTCTATGGTATTGGATGCTTCGGCATGTATGTATATGTATTGTAACATATGAAAGGAACATAATGAAAAATCAATCTGGTAGTCCTGGTTTTGGGATCCAGGGGAAAATCTCTGTGTATATTTGTTTTATGTGTTATGCTCTCGCATATTTTATTTTCTGTGTTTTAGAATTTTTATGTAGGTAATTTTTGTATGGGGTTAAAACCTACAAAGTGTCTACAGTTGTAGCTAGAAGTTGTCCAAGTGATTTTGTCAGGGTCCTAATTTGTCAGGATCCTCTCCAAACACTTTGGCATCCTATGCAAAGCACTTGGGAGAGCCAATGGTCCCTGAGTCATCAATTCCAAGTTTTGGTCATCCATGTCTTCTTCTTCTTCGTCCTCCTCATCTTCCTCAAAATCTGACAGTTTCAGCTTTGATTCTATTGGTTCGTCTCTTCCTCCACCTCCTCCATTGCCTTCCCCTCCAACTCTTGTACCAGAGTTTGAGCCCAAGATCACGAGGGTGTTCTTTTCTCCCTTTTGGAAGACAAGAGGTTCCTCTCCATTCTCAACAGCTTCTGCCAGACCTTCAAGCATGGCAAGAACTTCTTCTTCAATCGATGATACAAAAAATCCTGTGGGAGTGGTCTTTAGCTTCCTTGATGCGTATGGAAGATCTTTTATTCCTCGTATGAGTTTGACTTCTTTGGAAAACTGACGAGTGATGGGATAGACATAGTAGAGTTGCTGATACAAAATTGCGTGTTCACGTCTCAGAGGTGAGGAGTAACCAATTTCAGAGTTGTGCATAGGTGAGAGGGAGTGGGAGTTACTGCTTTGACTAGATGATTGATGAGTGGGGGTGAGAGGACATTCAGCCATAAACAACTAGCAACCCTCCTTTTAGCGCTAGAAATGTTGGCGGTGCTAGACTTGCCAACATTCACGGGATCTCCTCGGTATGAAGTCCCAACTAGACCTCACACCATTCGGTGTAGGAGTCTCGTCTGGTATGAAGGCCTGGTTGCCATTATCTTAAAGATTTTCCTTATCTCTTGCTTTTCAGCACATGAGAGTGGTTTTCTTGTCTTCGAAATTGAGGTTCACGCACCTGGTGAGTGCTTAGTGCTACCTGTGTCAAGGTTATTTCACTGTAGAGGGAGAGGGTGAGAGTGAGTCTCAAGTCAAAAGGGAGCAATCCCAACTATGTTAGAGACATACAACACAAAAAGACATGCGTAGCTTCCGGCGGAGTAGTCAACACGAATTCGGAAGTCAAAAACACATAGTGAATAGATAGAACATACAACACCCAACATAATAGTCCACACAAGTGCGACGGTCGTTATAACAAGTTTATGAGAATGAATATGTCAAGTGTCCTGCAAAATAGTCCACAGAGGCGAGAAAATGTTAACAATACATTTCCAATAGCATATGTACTAAAACAACCGAAATAGTTGAATTGTCTTAACACAGGTTAAAGCAACATGCTTTACAAGCATCCAAAGAATAGTCTTACAAATGAATACAATACATGTGTGAAAATGTGTTGGTCTGTTATCAGGCTTCTGAATTAAGTGAGAGTTCAAAGACACATCGGTACACCATACATAACGACCTCGATAGTAGGGGTTTGGAGCCACTGCTTTCTCCTCAAAGAAAAGACTACAAACTCTCAAGGCTATGTGGGAGGAGCCAAGGTGAAAATTCTTTTGCATGTACAAATGAGGGGTATATATAGCTAAGGGTGAAATTGACCCCTGTGACTATTCGACTTTCATCATGATTGTTTGACTTACATGACTTTTTAGCTTTACATATGGATCTCTTGGACTTCCACACTACATTTCATTGATTACAACAGTATGGTCCGTGTTAGTGATGTGGCCAAGATGACTCATGACATGACTCGACATGACAATGTTGGTATGTTCATGTTGAGTCGTAGTGTTGTTGAGTGATGAATGCATGATAGCTGTGGGTCTCTTGGACTTCCACACTACATTTCATTGATTACAATAGTATGTTCCGTGTTAGTGATGTGGCCAAGATGACTCATGACATGACTTGACACGACAGTGTTGGTGTGTTCATGTTGATGGTGGTGTCCATGTTGAGTCGTAGTGTTGTTGAGTGATGAATGTATGATAGTTGTGTTGTTGTTGAGTCATAGTGTTGTTGGTGTATGATAGCTTCACCTCCACATGACAGGGTGTGTGGAGTCTTTGATGGTCTTAGTGTTCACTTAATGTTTCATGTGCATGTATCTCCTTCACTGGTACTTGGCATGCATCATGTGTTCATCCGTTTGCGAGCAAGTCTCCTAGCATGTGCTCCTTGCTCATCCCATTCATCATCATGGCATGTATCATCCATGTACCTATATCTATAATCACTTGTGATGAGATGACATCAAGTCCATAAATCTCCTACTCTACCCCGATGCATCATCCTTCATTTTCGGGTGAAGGTGACTGGGAGAGAGGACAAGGCTCTGAAACTGGACAAAGCACATTTTAGGCTGGGATGCAAGCTCTGGGGCACTATCAAGGAAAATTGTGCAGAGGCCATTGAGAGGCTGAGATTAACAGTCTAAAACAACAGTGACCATTTGTGGGATATGGCTCGGCTGGAGTGTAGAATTGTACAAATTTTCTAGGGAGGGAGTGCAGGCATCAGGGAGGACATTGACAGTGAAAGATATGTAGATTCTCCAGGGAGGCTAGCAACGGGATCTTGCTAGACAAAAATGTGCAGAACTAGGAGGTTGGCTTGTAAGATATTTTTGCATAGTTTCTAGGATAAGCAGGGTGTCGGGAAGCTAGAGGACAACCTAAGAAAATTATGCAGTTTTTAGGAGGAGTAGCAGGTCGGCTGATAGGGGGACTAGCTGACGAAACTGTGAAAATTTCAGGGACAATGCAGTGACAGGCACCAGGTGCCTATCCATCATGTCTATGCAATTTCTTCAGCCAATGGAGGCAAACATGCTGACACCCTCTTCAAAAATTTTGGAGGAGTGAAGCTCGAGGTCATTGCCCAATCAAACTCTCTGGTTGACCAGCAGGAAGCTTGATATATTTGATTATAGGTAGCGCATATTGAGATGGTTTTCTAAGAAACTTCTGCATTGTTCTAGGTGACAGTCAGTCAGGTTGATTCCAGGATTGTGCAGTGCAAACTTCCTGGGAGGCAGCCTCAAGTTGTGCGCAATTCTGAGACTTAGTTAGAATTGCTGAGGGTTGAGACTATGCAGTGCAGTTCAACAGAGGTCTGACTGTTGGAGGGTGGTCTAGTCATCATAGTTTTAGCAAAATGACTAAGTACGTGAGCAAGTGAAATTGTGCATGCATGACCTTGCGAACACACACTCAACATGAATTGATGACAAGACACCTCGAACCAACAAGACAACATGCGCTAAGTGTGACTCACCAATGGGTTCGAGCGACAAGCGTGACACTTGAGATAGATCATTGAACGACAATGATGAAACTTGCACGAAATTTCATACGACTTTGTGTATGAGTGCAGCATATGCTTACATAGAGAATACAACTTGTACACATGAAGACAGATGGTGAACATAGCCAAAACATGATTGCAAGCATGACATTGTGACCAACATAATAAAAATGTCCGGTGAACGGTCAAGTGATGAGGGTGTAAATACTTGACCCGATCTCATGGGATGATCCTGAGTGTTTGCTAACATCAAGGAAAAACCCAAGGAAGGCTCTGAAATTGGATGTAGACCAAGATTTTGGAGGGTGTTGCAGCTGCTACAACACTTTCCAAAATTTCACACTACTAGAAAAAAATGTTCATGAACGCAAAGTGAGATAACAAATTGATAAAGAAAAGCCTGAAGCCATAAAAACCTAGAAGCTACAACCATACATACCTGCAATAGAGATTTGATCCATTTCCCAATGAGGATGTCAAAAGGCTTGGATTCTTTTCGATGAAGGCTTCCAAAATATTTCTTCACATCTGCTGTGGGTTTCAATCATGTAGACTTGAATTACATCGAATGAATTGGACTTCCTTCTTCCCAAGAATGGTGATTTGTTACATTTGCATCCAAATATATTTTCATTCAAAACAATAGAATAAAACCATTACTATGTATGAGATTTGAGATAAGAAAAAATATATCAATATCATCGAAGATAATATATTCACTAAATGAGTCCAAAAAACATCTAATGCTTCCGAAAGAAACTAAGGGTAGAGAATATTATAATAAAATGAATTGATAGTAGAGAAATGTTAGATCTAAGACTTTTGTGATCTATAATGTAGATAGAAGTCTTCCAGATTAATCACATTGTTAGGATTTGGTCAACATTTCGAACAAACTAATGTGTTCATCCTCAGGACAAGGTGAAAAATCAGTCGATTTGTAGGAATAAATAGCATGGATGAATCATGCCGTTAAAAATTAGCTGTTGGTAAATTAGTTAAAAAAAATTATTTAAGAATTGGTGTTAGGGAGATATCGGTTAAAAACTCGTTGTTATGGAATAATTTAATATAAAATATTATTTTTCAAATTTATTGATTTATATAAAATAATTATTTAACAATATTACTTTATAAAGTATTATTTGATGGGGGTTGACTTATTTCCAAATAAATCAAAATATATTTAATTGAAAAATACATGTTAGGAATAAAATATTCTATTTCAATATATTTTAATAATTATTTATTAAAATTATCAGTTTTATTAATATTATCAATTGAATATGATCATTATTACTTAGAGGATAGATTATTTCCCTTAAATAGAAATATAACACTATTAAATTAAAAAAAATAGAGTTATGAGATTAGTGTAATTTAATAATATCTAATTATTATAATTATTTATTTTTAGTTTAACAAAATTTAATAATATTGCAAAAAATAATAAAAAGAGGAAACGCTAAAAGGGGAAATAAAATAAGATCTAAAACCTAAAGGGTTTCAAAAAGCATAATTTCAAAAGGGGGGGAGGTCGCTAAAGAGAAAAATATAATTTAAGGAGAGGTTGTTAAAAAATTACTTACTATGTTAAATACATGAAATTAAAGAATATTAATAAGGATAATAGGGGATAAATGAAGAAACCATAAGAAAATAATTAAAAAGAGAGAGGGGGAGGAATGGAAGGTGGAATCATGAAGAGAGAGCCAGAATCCAGCTCTTACTCAATTTCAAACCATCATTCCTATTAAGATTTATGGTATGGCTCTCAATCTCAATCACTTCCCTAAGTTTCCTGTGGTGGAAGTGATCAACCATAGCAATGACTTTGGATTCTTCAATGCAGATGTGGTGTTTCTATTCCTCTGCATGTTTGGCTAGGGTTGATGCACAAGAGCGATTGTGTTTAATGTCTATAGCATGCTCATTGATTCTCTACTTAATAGCCCTGCACGTTTCCCTAATATAGGGGATACCATAGGAGCAGGGAACAAGGTAGACCCCCTTTGTGTCGTTAGGGTCAATAGGGTCTTTAATAGATCTAAGGGAACTTTTAATGGTGTTGAGAGGATTGAATGACGAAGAGACATTAATCTTCCTAAGGATATGGGAAATCTTATTTGTGGTTCCTTGGATATACGGGAGATGAACCTTAGAGATAGGATTAGCACGAGAATGTTTAACTCTCGACACTTTGCAGGGTTTGTGAAAGGCCTTGAGGCTTTGAGATCTACTATACCAATTATTTTAAAAACTTCAAGAAGATGAGATTTCTCCTGCTCAAGGTGGCTATCATTAGAGATTCTTAGAGCACGGGTAGCAAGAGTGCTGAGAACCCCAAATTTCTGAGCCGGAAATGATGAGATCTAGCATGGAGATACTATTCTGTGTGAGTTTTCTTTCCAAAAAATTGGTGACTGACGAAACCATCATCCATCTTAGAGAGGAGAATTTCAAGGAAGGGAAGGCGACCATTCACCTTAACTTCCATTGTGAACTTAATGGAGTCTAATAGCAAATTAAGGTGGTTAAGAAATAGATCCAGCTTCTCATGACCATTAGGCTAGATGACACAAGTATCATCAACAAACCTCTTCCATTTTTTAGGGCGAAATTGAGCTGAGGCTAAGGCCTTGCTCTCAAAATATTCCATAAACAAGTTAGCGACGATAGGGGAAAGAGGGGAGCCCATCGAAACACCACACATTTTCTCATAGAACTCACCTTGGAAACTGAAGAAAGTCGAGGTGAGGGAGAGTTCAACTAACTTTGGAGTGTATTTTCCAGTGATGCGATTTATGATATCAATGGCCTCTTGGACGGGGATTTTGGTGTATAGGGATACAATGTCAAAAGTAACCAAAAAATCTCTAGGTTCTAGTTTGATATCTCTCCAATCTTGAACAAAGCATGCAGAGTCTTTAACAAAAGAATCAGTGCGACCAACAAGAGGTTTAAGCTTTTGAGCTAAGAATTTAGCAAGAAGGTAGGTAGGACTGCCTATTGTGTTACCAATAAGTCTTAAGGGGGGCCCAAATTTATGAATCTTCAGAAGGCCATAGATTCTAGGGGTGAGGGGATTTCTTTCAATGAAATTTTGGTAAAGAGGATTAAGAGACAGATTCGATTTAATAGCAGCTGCTACTTCCTTAGAAATGGACTTGATGGGATTCTTCTTAAGCTTGATGTAACTCCCACTATTGGATAGATGGTATACCATTTTGTAGACATAGTCAAACTTATCGAGAATGACAACTACTCCACCTTTGTCTACTCTAAGGATGACAATGTAAGGGTTGTCCCTTAGGGACTTAAGGGAAAGGAACTCTACCTTGCTCAGGTTTTTCTTAGGAGGCTTAGCTTTTCTAAGAACAACAACACAATATTTCCTAATAGTTCCCTTGATATTATCTGGAAGGTCCTTAATACCATACTAAATGCTACATATAATGTCATCGGTAGGCATCTTATTAGGGGAAAGGGAAAAATTGAGACCTTTATTAAGGAGACTAAAGACAGACATATCGAAGTTTTTGCTGTAGAGATTAATAACATTATTAAAACTAAACATAGATATTATTATTATTATTATTATTATTATTATTATGAAGTGAATAAGAGGAATATATGTTATTCTTATTATTATGGGAGGAGGAGGAAATCAAGTTATTTCTATATTTAAATGAATTAATGGAATATTTATTATATTTATTATTATCAATATTATAATTCTTAATATTGTTATAATGTCCATTTTTATTCATAGTGAGTGAAAGATACAAGATCTTATTATCATTAATAATAGTATTACTAAACAAGATCCTATTATCATTAATAATAGTATTTTTATTATATTTATTAATATTAGTGTCAGTTTGGTCAATAATCATATTATTGTTATTATTATTATTATAAACATCACTACTAGGGTTATGATTTTTCTTTAAATCTAAATTTATATAAGAGACGAGGTAAGATACTGAGTTTGACATTGAAGAAGAAATCGAGCGACAAGGATCAATGATAGGGGAACATAGAGGGGGAGGGATGATGCAAGAAGGAAGGGAAGATGGGTTTAACATTGGCGAGTGAGGAGAATGCAATGGAGGATTCCTACTGATGAAATTATTTGTAGGATTGAGTATGGTATTAAGGACCTTCCAGATAATGTCAAGGAAACTATTAGGCAAGATTGTGTTGTTGTTCTTAGAAAAGCTAAGCTTCCTAAGAAAAAATTGAGCAAGGTAGAGTTCCTTGCCCTTAAGTCCCTAACAGACATCCCTGACATTGCAATCCTTAAAGCAGAAAAAGGTGGATCAATTGTCGTTCTTGATAAGTCAAAATGGTTGACCATCTATCCAATAGTGGGAGTTACATCAAGCTTAAGAAGAATCCCATTAAGTCCATTTCTAAGGAAGTAGAAACCGCTATTAAATCGAATCTATCTCTTAATCCTCTTTCCCAAAATCTCATTGAAAGTAATCCCCTCACCCCAAGAATCTATGGCCTTCCGAAGATTCATAAATTTGGGTCCCTCTTAAGACCTATTGATAACACAGTATGCGGTCCTACCTACCTTCTTGCTAAATTCTTAGCGCAAAATCTTAAACCTCTTGTTAGTCACACTGATTCTTTTGTTAAAGACTTTGCATCCTTTGTTCAAGACTGGAGAGATATCAAACTAGAACCTGGAGATTTGTTGGTTAATTTTTACGTTGTATCCTTATACACCAAAATCCTCATCCAAGAGGCCATTGATATCATAAATAACATCACCAACAAATACAATCTTAAGTTATTTGGCTTGTACCTCACCTCAACTTTCTTCAGTTTCCAAGGTGAGTTCTATGAGAAAACATGTGGTGTTGTGATGGGCTCCCCTCTATCCCTTATCATCACTAACATGTTTATGGAATATTTTGAGAACAAGGCCTTAGCCTCAACTCAATTTTGCCCTAAAAAATGGAAGAGGTTTGTTGATGATACTTGTATCATCTAGCCTAATGGTTGTGAGAAGCTGGATATGTTTCTTAACCACCTTAATTTGCTATTAGACTCCATCAAGTTCACGATGGAAGTTGAGGTGAATGGTCACCTTCCCTTCCTTAACATTCTCCTCTCTAGGATGGATGATGGTTCCATCAGTCACCAAGTTTATTGAAAGAAAACTCACATGGAGTAGTATCTCCATGCTAGTTCACATCATTTCCTAGCTCGGAAATTTGGGGTTCTCAGCACTCTTGCTACTTGTGCTCTAAGAATCTCTGGTGATAGTGTTGATTTGGGGTAGCATCAGATGTGCTCTAGCCACGAAATTTAGTGGAGAGGTTGGGGCACATGAGATCTCCAATACCTAGAAAGGGTTTGGGCAAATTTTAAATAGATCAAGGGATATTAAAATTATTAATATTTTTAATGGAGTCGCTAAAGTCTAAACTTAGAGAAAATAAAATATTAATGTGTATTAATATGAATCTGTGTTAGAGTGGTCCAAAAGAAATGGATCAAGCTAGATCTAATCTTAGCAGTTGATTAGGGACTTAATCTCGGCTATTGATATGTCAACAGGAAAAGTATAAGAGGAGGCTCGAGGGTCGCTTGGAGAATACACCAAAGTGATCAATCATTCTATTCGCTAGAGCGGGGTTTGCTAAGAGAGATAGATTCAATGATCAGAGAGAAGCTAAGGGGCATTGAGTAAAAAGAGACAGAGAGGCAGAGATAGTTCCAGGAAAGCAACAAAGCAGCTAGAAAGAGTGACGCAGGAGCAACCAGTGTTCATAGAGGGCCATGTAGAGGTAGCTAAGTGCTGCACAAATCACTTGAGAGGCCAGCGTAGCTGACACAGAGGATCAGAGAGCTGACACAGGGCCTCCTGGGGCTGACGCAAGGCAAGATAGGATGGCGCAGGGCCAACATTGGGCTAAGAGAGGCTGATGCAGTCTAGATTGGGCAGTTGCTGGGGTTTCTGAGGTAGATTGGTGCTGAGTAGTTGCCGGAAGGATTATCTAGGGATTTAGCCATTAGATTTATCAGAAACCGAGAGGTATTACTATTAAGGAAATTCTCTGTTGGGTAGGCCAATTTCGGCACCTAGATTGTACTATGATATTGCTTAATAAGAAAACCCTCAGATAGTTGCACTGGTTTTCCCACATTGGATTTTTCAGGGACATTAGTCCAAAAATAATGGTGTCATATAGTGTGTTTGTTTCTATTTCCTTTTAGTTGTTGATCTATAATATGTTGAGCATGCACTAATGTTTATTTTTAGTATTTACCTTGTAAATAAATTGTTAAGGAAAATAACAAGTAGGTAGTAATAAATTAGATAAAGTGCATGGAGGGTTTCTATCTAAGTAAACTTAGAAACTTCAACATGGTATCAGAGCATGATTGAAGATCACAAGAGGACTAAAAGACATCAGCCGAGTGGAGCAATAGAAGTAGAAAGCAATTGTCTTGATGTGACATAAGTTGTTTCTAGTAGTGCAGAAGCCAAGGAGTGTGACGCAAAGCGAGCCAGGGCCACAAAGAGGCAGGTGAGAGTTGTGTAGAGCCTTAGATAGGCTAACATTGTTGACGTAGAGGGCCAGAGGGTTGAGGCAGGGCCTCTCAGGGCTGATGTAGAGCCATCCGGGGTGATGCAGGGCCAGCACTGGGCTAGGAGGGGCTGACGCAGTCCACAGAGAGGCAGTTGCTAGAGTTTAGAAGGTTGCAAGAATATTGAAAAGTGGAGCTAGTGAGGTACTATAGTCAGAACAATACGTAATAGAGCAAGGCCAGAGGAGTTCCTATCGAGGGTTTCTAGCTAAGGAACCTGGATCAGTAGTGCGGTTACACAAGACGATTAGAGTATGGGGCATCTCGACAAGCGACAAAAGGATTTCTAGGAGGGAAATCAAGGCTCAGAGGGAGTCCATAAGAGAAATTCTAGATAGGAATTAGAAACTCAGAGGAGTCGAACAGAGAACTTCCAGTAGGGAAGTATAGGAGCATCATGACACTACATGGAGTAAGAGACCAGGATAGACTGGATGGAGCATCAAACTTCGCAGTCTGGAAGGCCAAAATCTTGTCCGTACTTTACAGGAATCATGTCAAGAACTTCACCTTGAAGGTAATAGATGTCGCATTTGACCCCAGTGATAATGTTAGGTATGAGGAGGCGATGGCAAGGACCAAGAGCATTATCCTTGATGGGGTCAAGGATCATGTAGTACCACACATAGCTGAGAAGGAAATGACATTTGAGATGTGGGAGGCTCTCAAGAAGCTGTACCAGCATACTTCTGTGTAGAGAAGAATACTGCTCAAGAATCAGATGAGGTCGTATCATATGAATAAGGGACAATCGATTGACACCTTCCTCGGAGGACTGAATGAGATCCAAGATCAGTTGATTGCTATAGGGGCGACACCGGATTAGGAGCTAATGGTGAGGAAATCCTTGAATATTGTCTTAGAATACTGGGAAGTGTTTGTCCAGAGTATACTGGGAAAAGGAACACTTCCACCTTGGGATGATGATGTGGGTAGCTCTTCCCCAGGAAGAGATCAGAGACAGTCAAAGACAGGTAGAAGCAGCAAAGGGATCGAAGTGGAGCAGGAGGAGGAAGATGTGGCCCTAGCATCTGAGGGAAAGCAGGAAAGGTGGAAGAAAAAGGTTCTCTCCAAGATCAAGTGCTTCCACTATGGGGAGATGGGTCATTATGCGACCCAGTGTCCAAGGAAGAAGATTAAGGGAGATTCTTCCGAGACGAAGGTAGCACCAACATGGGTAGAGAAGGAAGTTTTTACAGATGATGACTGTACCATGAGCGAACGCGCGGCACTTGAATAGAAGTGGGGAGACATCAATTGTAGTCAGATGGACTACATGCAATGAGGGGTAGGATCCTTGAGGTACCCAACCTCTTGGATTATACCTTGCTATGGGAGCCCCATTGAGGAGTAGAAGGACTGGCTAAGTGGGTAGAGACATATGCAGATGGAGCGGCAAAGAGAGCTATAGTGCAACAGTCCCGAGAGAGTGCAGAGCTAGTAGGCTATAGTAGTGTGAGAGGCACAGGAGTGTTGCACCAGTGCAGGAAGGCACAGAGAGGTGTCCAACAATGCGAGATACAGGGAGTTGTTGTAGTAGCACAGAGGTCAGAGAGGGAGCACTTGTTAGCAACAGAGGGAGCTTCAACATCAGTGGGTGTCTTTAGACCAATAGGGAGGTCAGTTGGGAGATTAGTTTCTTACTTCTCAATAACTAAGTTGCAGTGCAGTGGTGGGTAGCACAATGCAGCATGATGAGAGGAGGTGCAGCGCGGATGCAGTCCTGGGGGAAACGACCAACAACAACACAGATGCAGATAGAGTTGTCATACAGATGTAATGGTGGTAGTGGCAGAACCATGGGCAACAATATAGAGGATGTTGGGCAGGAAGGCCTAGCATCAGCATAGGTACCGATGCCGAATGATCAGAGTAATACTTAGTGAGGAGTATTGCTAGAGCATAGTCCTCGCTAAGAGGAAGTGTTGATTTGGGGTAGCATCAGATGTGCTCTAGCCACAAAATTTGGTGGAGAGTTTGGGGCACATGAGATCTCCAATACCAAAAAAGGGGTTGGGCAGATTCTAAACAGATCAAGAGATATTAAAATAATTAATATTTTTAATGGAGTCCCTAAAGTCTAAACTTAGGGAAAATAAACTATTAATGTGTATTAATATGAATCTATGTTAGAGTGGTCCAAAAGACATAGATCAAGCCAGATCTAATTAGCTGTTGATTAGGGATTTAATCTCGGCCGTTGATATGTCAACAAGAAAAGTATAAGAGGAGGTTTGAGGGTCACTTGGAGAATACACCAGAGTGATCAGTAATTCTATTCTCTAGAGCGGGGTTTGCTAAGAGAGATAGAATCAGTGATCAGAGAGTAGCTGAGGGGCATTGAGTACAGAGAGATAGAGAGGTAGAGATAGTGCGGGGAAAGCAGCAGAGCAGCCAGAGAGAGTGACGCAGGAGCAGTCAGTGCTCATGCAGGGCCACACGAAGGCAGCTAAGTGTTGCGCAAAGCACCAGAGAGGCCAACATAGTTGACACAGAGGCTTAGAGAGGTGACACAGGGCCTCCTGGGGCTGCCGCACGACCAACACTGGGCTGGGAGAGGTTGACGCAGTCCAGATTGGGCAGACACTGGGGTTTCTGGAGTAGAGTGGTGTAAAGTAGCTGCTGGAAGGATTATCTGGGTTTTCAACAAGTGGATTTGTCAGAAACCAAGAGGTATTACTGCTAAGGAAATTCTCTATTGGGTAGGCCAATTTCGACACGCAAATTATACTTTGATATTTCTTAGTAAGAAAACCCTTAGATAGCTGCACTAGTTCTCCCACATTGGGTTTTTCCAGCGACATTAGTCCAAAAATAATTGTGTCATATGGTGTGTTTGTTTTTGTTTCTTTAGTTGCTGATCTGTTATATGTTGAGCATGTACTAGTGTTTATTTTCAGTATTTATATTACAAATAACTTGTTAAGGAAAATAACAAACAGGGGGTAATAAATCAGATAAAGTGCATGGAGGGTTTCTAACTACGTAAACTTAGAAACTTCAACAAATAGTCACCTTGAGCAGGGGAAATCTCATCTTCTTGAAGTTTTTAAAATCAATGGGTATAGCAAATCTCAAAGCCTCAAGGCCTTTCACAAAGCCTGCAAAGCGTCGAGAGTTAAACCTTCTCGTGTTGATCCTATCTCTAAGGTTCATCTCTTGTATATCCAAGGAACTAGAGATATGATTGTCCATATCCTTAGGAAGATTAATGTCTCTTCTTCGTTCAAACCTCTCAACACCATAAACACTCTCTTAGATTTGTTAAAGACCCTATTGACCCTAAGGACACGAAGGGGGTCTACCTTGTTCCCTGCTCCTGTGATATCCCCTATATTGGGGAAGCAAGAAGGCCTATTAAGTAGAGAATCAATGAGCATGATGTAGACATTAGACACAATTGCTCCCGTGCATCAGCCCTAGCCGAACACATAGAGAAATCGAAACACTGCATCTGCATTGAAGAATCCAAAGTCATTTCTAGGGTTGATCACTTCCACCACAAGAAACCTAGGAAAGCGATTGAGATTGAGAGCCATGCCAGAAATTTTAATAGGGATGATGGTTGGAAATTGAGTAAGCGCTAGATTCCGGCTCTCTCTTCATGATTTTGCCTCCCTTTCCTTACACTCTCTCTTTTTAATTATTTTCTGATTGTTTCATCATTTATCCCCTATTATCCTTATTAATATTCTTTAATTTCATGTATTTAACATAGTAAGTAATTTTTTAACGACCTCTCCTTAAATTATATTTTTCTCTTTAGCAACCCTTCCGCCCCACTTTCTAAATTATGCATTTTTGAAACCCATTAGGTTTTAGATCTTATTTTATTTCCCCACTTAACCTTTCCTTTTTTATAATTTTTTGAAATATTATTAAATTTGTTAATAAAACTACAAATATAACATATATTATTAATAATTCTCAACCTATAACTCTATTTTTAAAAATTTAACAGTGCTATATTTCTTTTAAGGAAATAGCTATCCTGTCATTTGAATTGATATAAAAAATATTATACATAACAATATCAATAAATAATTATTAAAATATATTGAATAGAATATTTTATTCCTAACATGTATTTTTACAACTAAATATATTTTTGATTTATTGAGAATAAGACAACCCCCATCAAAAATTTTTATAAAGTAATATTATTAAATAATTATTTTATAAATCAATAATTTGAAAAATAATATTTTATATTAAATTATTCCATAATAGCTAGTTTTTAAGAGATATCTCTCTAACACAAATTCTTAAATAAAAAAAAAAATTAACTAATTTAGTAACGGCTAATTTTTTATAACTAATTTACCAACCATTAATTTATAACGGCTAACCCTGGGGTAATGAAGCATCCATGCTATTTATTCCTACAGATCAATTGAACCACATTAGTTGAGTCAAAACGTTTACCAAATCATAACAATATGATTAATAAAATAATAATTGTTAATATTGAATAAATCAACCTCTTATTAAGTTATTTTCTACAACAATCCAATCCCTTCTGGCCTCTATTACAAAGATACAAATCAACCTAAACTAAAACTCAGATCCAGAACCATCTATTTCTATTTTTTTAGTTTTAACAATGTTATTTTATTTATTTTGTAGTATGGTTCTTTTTTTTAAAAAATCCTAACACCTCTCTATTTTTTTTCATATTTTCTTCTTATCAATTATTATTTACTTTGTGCCTTTCTAAAACGGGATCCATTGAACTTTCCACTCTGCAGATGATTAGCCAACGCAAAATGTGGAAGGGAAACTTCTCCTTTCGCAGAGGATTAGTCAGCATATTATCCAAGTCACTTCAGATATATTATGATCATTTAATAATAATAATAAATTAAATCAAAATTAAAATAAATTAAAAAATATTTTTTAATAATAATAATAAATATAAATCAAAATAAAATAAATAATTATAAAAATTATTTAAAATAATAAAATATATAATAATGTTATAATAATAGTAATAATAAATTACAATCTTAATTAAAAATAATAAAACTTAATTTATAAGGTTAAGCTTTGGTGAAACATAAAAGATAAATAATGATTAGTCAAACAAAAAAAACTGAATGCCTAAGTATAATAAGGCATGGACGCTATTTTTTCATGTCATTAGCGAAAGTGGTGTTCTCCCACTTAAAAAAGACACTTGGACAAGCATTTTATTTTTTTAACCGATGCATTTTCGTAAAAGTTATTGCTCACGCGTAACTTGATGCAACAAAATTGGGTGACATTTCTGTCCCCGAATACATAAAAAGATTTTTAACCAATACTCTTTATATAAATAAATAAATTAAAAATATTTTAATTATTTACATATTATTTTAAATGTTAAAATCACTCATTCAATTATTTAATTATAGATGGGAGAGAGTTCAATATAATGAGAGATTTATTATTTTACAGCTTAGTATGATGTGTAACTTTATGAGTCTCATCAAAGTTGAAATTTTGCTCATATCAACTCAATAAAAATTAAAAAAATAAAATAACTACACATA
Organism: Pinus taeda; assembly: GCA_000404065.3. Classification (NCBI taxonomy): domain Eukaryota; kingdom Viridiplantae; phylum Streptophyta; class Pinopsida; order Pinales; family Pinaceae; genus Pinus; species Pinus taeda. The sequence continues at coordinate 86,902 of APFE031197284.1, forward strand.
ATATTTAAATAATGTTCGTTCATCAAACAATTTTACACTTGAAAAATTTAGATCTATAAACCTGAATTTAAAATAAATCTATGCTAATAAATACAATCAATTATAACTTAACTCATTTTTTTTTATCATTAATACTTTATCACTAACCCAATCATCTTATTATAAATAACTTTTTTTTTTTTAATATAAAATATAAATTAATTCAATTTCTTTAAATTTATCTTTACCTTATATATCTCGTTACTTTATACTTTGATTCAACACTAACACTTCATGAACCCAACCCAACCCAACCCAACCCAACCCAACTACCAAAAATCCAAAACAAACAAACTTCCATATATAATTTAGATCTCTGTATTCTATTTGTACACTATAAACGAAGCACCCTAATTCATGGAAGTTTACCCAACTGATTTCCTTCACACATTCACTGACTTTAAGAGGGTTAAAAGCGAAACCATCAATATTTTGTTATAGAACAAAAGTTTCCCTCGCTTATGCTTGCATTTTTAAGTGGAGTATTGAGTAGGTTCCTTGCCAATCTAGGCAAACAACATTGGTAAGCAGTAAAATGGATTTTGAGGTATCTCAAGGGTACTAGTCATTATTGTTTATGTTTTGGTCATAATAACATTGTGCTTGAAGGATTTACAGATGCAGATATGGCTGGAGATATGGATACCAGAAAGTCCACTACAAGTTATTTGTATACATTTGCAGGTGCAACAGTATCTTGGGTGTCAAGGCTACAAAGAATAGTAGCCCTCTCTGCAACAGAAGCAGAGTACATAGCTGCAACAGAAGCTTGTAAAGAGATGTTGTGGATGCAACAATTCCTAGGAGAGATAAGAATAAAGCAAGACAAGTATGTGTTATATTGTGATAGTCAGAGTGCCATTCACTTGGCGAAAAAGCCATCATTTCATTCAAAAGCCAAGCACATTGACTTAAGGTACCATTGGATCCGGCATGTGTTGGAGGAAGAATTGTTATCCTTGGAAAAGATCCATACAGATAGGAACCCTGCTGATATGCTCACTAAGATTCTACCATGAAATAAACATGAGTTATGTAGAGGCATGGTAGGACTTGGTGTGACTTAATGACTCTTATTTGGCTTCAAGTGGGAGAATGTTAAGTGTGAAGGCAAATTCACACAGGATTCTAGATCCTTCTAGATCAGATCTTTTTAGATCTCCACACCGCCATTAGTTTCTAGATCTCCGGGATTCTAGATCTTTCTACATGGCCATTAGTTTCTAAATCATTCTAGATCTCCATGTGAATCACATAGAGGATTCTAGATCCTTCTTCTACCTCCATAAATTTGTAATTTCTTTGGCCAAGGAATGCAAGCCAAGGCCCAAGCCTGTTATGTAATGCAAAGTGATTTTTGTTCTCCAGTGATTGTTTTATCTATTCCGCTATTTATAATTGAGTATTGAGTAATCTTGTTGTTTCTCCATTTGTCTATCTCTGTGAATTATTCTCTGTTATTGCCGTCTAAGTCTCTGGGTATAAATCTACTGTGTGTTATGTACGCTCTGGTCTAACAACTGGTATCAGAGCTAGGTTCAAATATCCACTATGCAAGTCGCTTAGTGCCATCGCCTTACTCTGGCAGCGTTCATTAAAATGTTGGTTGCTACCCCTGGAGCTGTTGAAGGTTTTGTCCAGGAAATAGTTGCAGAATGCTGGAACTAAAAGGCAGTTGCTGCAAGAAAAACAAGGTCGTGGATCTATGTTGAAACATGTTGCTGGAGTTTGAAACATGGTGTTCGCAAGTTTTTTTTACATCAAGCTTGCATGTATACATCAAGTTTTTTCTCAAACCAACATATGTATGTGTGAAATGTAAAAAGGTTAAAACATTATATATGTTTTTATATTTATTATGAAACATATATAATTATATGTTGGAATTTTGAAAAGTATATTTTAAAAGGAGTAGAAATTTTGAAAAGGGTATTTTAAAAGGAGAAAGGTTGTTACTACTAAATTTTAAAGAGTAATAATTAAAGTTTTATTTTAAAGTGGAGGTTTTTGTGTTTTGGGGTGTGAATTTGATTGAAAATGGAGACAACAGTTATAGATATGGAGAAGTTGAGGGGGGCTAATTTTGCCATATGGAAATCACAGATGGAGGATATACTAATTTTAAAGGATCAATATTTGTCGATTGAGGGCACAACAAAGAAACCATCATTGATGACAAATGAAGAGTGGAATAAACTAGATAGAAAGACAGTTGCAACAATCCGCCAATATTTAGCAAAGTATGTTTATTTCAATGTGTCTGGAGAAAAGACGACAGAAGGATTATGGAAGAAGATCCATGATCTATATGAGAAGAACAGGGAATCAAACAAAGTGTTCTTAATGAAGAAGCTTTATAATCTCAAAATGAAGGAGGGTGCTTCAATTGCTGAGCACTTGAATGCATTTAATATTATTACTAATCAGCTTGCCTTTGTTAAAATCATTTTAGATGATGAAATTAGAGTTATTTTGCTAATGTGTTCTATGCTAGATAGCTGGGAAAATTTAATTGTAGCTATAAGCACTTCAATAACTACAAGGACCCTGAAGTTTGATGATGTTAGTAGCAGTTTAATGAATGAGGATCTGCGACGCAAGTCAATTGTGGAAAACCATGGAGGGGAGGCTCTAGCTCTAGCTGATCGTGGTAGGAGAATGGATCGAGGCCGACAAGGGTGATCAAGATCGAGAGGCCAAACAAAATCAAGGAGAGGCAGAATCATCTGGTTTCATTGTGGCAAACTTGGGCACATGAAGAAAGAATGTTGATTCTGAAGGAAAGGACAAAATGATCAGAGACCGTCCAGTACAAATCACAAGTCATCTAGCAAAAATGAAGGTGAGACCACTGTTGCAGCTAGAGATGGTGATGTGTTGTTTACTGTTTTAGTAGAGGATGCATGTGTATATACATCTAGCAGTAGCTTTGATTGGATCCATGACTTTGGGGCATCTCACCATGTAACCCCATGCAAAGATAGTTTTGTTTCATATAATCCTGGTGATTATGGTAGAGTGCATTTGGGGAATAATCATTTTTGCAATATTGTTGGAGTGGGAGATGTCCAAATCAAGATGAAAGATGGACAAGATATATTGTTGAAACAGATCAGGCATGTACCAGAAATGCGCATGAGTTTAATCTCTATGGGATGACTGGATGATGAAGGCTATTTGACAAGCTTTGGAAAAGGAGGCTGGAAAATTAACAAAGGTGCATTGGTCATGGCTAAAGGACCCAAGAAAAGAACATTATACATATTGAAGACACTGATAGAAAAATCAGATTTGGCTACTATCACAAAAGAAGGAAATTCAGCAGATCTGTGGCATAAGCGTTTGGGTCACATGAGCGAGAAGGGTTTAAAAATCCTTGTTGGTCAAAATTTATTGCCAGGTTTGAAATCCTACAATCTTGATTTTTGTGAGCATTGTATATATGGTAGACAAAGAAGGGTTTCATTCATTAGAGGTGGCCATGACAGAAAGAAAAATGTGTTAGAATTGGTACACTCGGATGTGTTTGGGCCTGTTAACATCAAATCATTAGGAGGAGCATCATATTTTGTAACATTTATAAATGATGCATCCAGGAAGGTTTGGGCATATCCTATGAAAAATAAAAGTGAAGTGTTTGGAATATTTCAAAAATTCCATGTTGTTGTCGAAAGAGAGACTAACAAATTGCTGAAGTGTTTAAGAACAGATAATGGTGGAGAATATTGCTCAAATTCATTTAAGGAAAATTGTAATAGGTTTGGAATAAAGCTTGAGAAGACTGTGCGTGGTACTCCTCAATAGAGGGGTGTCGCAAAAAGGATGAATCGCACCATTATAGAAAAAGTGCGAAGTATGTTGTTTAATTCTGGTTTGGAGAAGAATTTTTGGGCTGAAGCAGTCAGGACCGCTTGCTACCTCATAAATAGATCTCCAACTACAGACTTGGATGGAAGTATCCCTGAAGAAGTTTGGACTGGTAAGAATTTGAATTATTCTCACTTGAAAATATTTGGATGTGAAGCATTCGTACATATTCCCAAAGAAAACATCTAGAACTAAGCTAGATGGTAAATCTATGAAATGCATATTTTTGGGATATGCGGATGAAGATTTTGGTTATCGTCTATGGGATCTAGTCAAACATAAAATTATTAGAAGCAGGGATGTTATATTTAATGAGTCAGAAATGTTCAAGAGGACTGTAGGTGAGTTGGAGGTCAAGAAGGTTATTGACAGGTTTGAAGAGCAGCAAGAAAACATACCACCAATACAAGAAAATGAATAGCAAATTCAGGGGAATGAAGAACAACAAGTGGAAAATGATGAACAAGAAGAAGAAGGAATCTTGCAGGAATATTTACAGGAGATTCAACCTGATAATGCACAACCATAGTTGGTTAACAGATCTTTTAGGCCTCATAAGCCTTCACAAAGGTATCCTCCTTCAAACTATATTTTGTTGATTGATGAAGGTGAGCCTAATTGTTTTCAAGAAGCTTGTAAAGTTGAGCATAGTAAAGAATGGAAGAAAGCAATGGAAGAAGAAATGAACTCTTTGCAGGAAAATAAAACTTGGGAGTTGGTAAACCTCCCAAAAGGAAGAAAGGCTCTACAAAACAAATGGGCGTATAGGATTAAGCATGAAAGTGACGAAAAGAAGGAGAGGTATAAAGCAAGGTTGGTGGTGAAAGGTTTTGCCCAAAAAGAAGGTATTGACTTCATTGAAATTTTCTCACCTGTTGTTAAAATGTCATCCATTAGAGTCATTCTTGGTCTAGTTGCTGCTTTAGACCTAGAATGTGAACAGTGAGATGTAAAAACCGCATTCCTTCATGGTGAATTAGAGGAAGAAATTTATATGGAGTAGCCAGAAGGCCTCATAGAAAAAGGAAAAGGAGGCTTTGTTTGTAGGTTGAAGAAGAGTCTCTATGGGTTGAAATGAGCACCTCAATAATGGTACAAGAAGTTTGATTCATTCATATTACATGGTTTTTAGAGGTTGGAAGTTGACCATTGTGTCTATAACAAGAGGTATGATCAAGGAAAGTATATCATATTATTGTTATATGTGGATGACATGTTGATTGCTGGGTATGATAAGAATAAGATCAACAGATTGAAGAAAGATTTGGGTAGAAAATTTGTAATAAAGGATTTGGGACCAACACAATAGATATTGGGCATGCGGATTATGCATGACAGGAAAAAAAAAGGTTGTGGTTGTCACAAGAAAAATATATCAAGAAGGTGCTTGATAGGTTTAATATGAAGGATGCCAAGCTAGTTGGTACACCCCTTGTAGCCCACTTTAAGTTGAGGATTGAATTATGTCCTAATGATGAAAAGGAGAAAGAAGAGATGAGCAAGATTCCTTATTCTTTAGCAGTTGGTAGTTTGATGTATGCCATGGTATGCACATGACTAGGCATTGCATATTCAGTGGGAGTAGTGAGTAGGTTCCTTGCCAATCCAGGCAAACGACATTGGGAAGTAGTAAAATGGATTTTGAGGTATCTCAAGGGTACGTTTATGTTTTGTTCATAATAAAACTGTGCTTAAAGGATTTACAGATGCAGATATGGCTGGAGATATGGATACCAGAAAGTCCACTACAGGTTATGTATACATTTGCAGGTGTAGTAGTATCGTGAGTGTCAAGGCTACAAGGAATAGTAGCCCTCTCTACAACAAAAGCAGAGTACATCGCTGCAACAGAAGTTTGTAAAGAGATGTTGTGGATGCAGTGATTCCTAGGAGAGACAGGAATAAAGCAGGACAAGTATGTGTTATATTGTGATAGTCAGAGTGCCATTCACTTGGCGAAAAACCCATCATTTCATTAAAAAACCAAGCACATTGACTTAAGGTACCAATGGATCCGGCATATGTTGGAGGAATAACAATTATCCTTGGAAAAGATCCATACATATAGGAACCCTGCTGATATGGTCACTAAGATTCTGCCATGAAATAAACATGAGTTATGTAGAGGCATGGTAGAACTCGGTATGACTTGATGACTCTTATTTGGCTTCAAGTGGGAGAATGTCATGTGTGAAGCCAAATTCACGCAGGATTCTAGATCCTTCTAGATCAGATCTTTCTAGATCTCCACACCGCCATTAGTTTCTAGATCTCCAAGATTCTAGATCTTTCTACACTGCAATTAGTTTCTAGATCATTCCAGATCTCCATCTAAATCACATACAAGATTCTAGATCCTTCTTTTGCCTCCATAGATTTGTAATTTCTCTGGGGAAGGAATGCAAGCCAAGGCCCAAGCCTGTTATGTAATGCAAAGTGATATTTGTTCTCCAGTGATTGTTTTATCTATTCCGCTGTTTCTGATTGAGTAATCTTGTTGTTTCTCCATTTGTCTGTCTCTGTGAATTATTCTCTACTATTGTCGTCTAAGTCTTTGGGTATAAATCTGCTATATATTATGTATGCTCTCATCTAACAAACCCAATCCAACCCAACTCAACCCAACCACCAAAAAAACCAAGACAAACAAACTTCCCTATATAATTCTATCTTTGTATTGTATTTGTACACTATAAACTATCTTTGTATTGTATTTGTACACTATAAACGAAGCACCCTAATTCATGAGATTCAACTGATTTCCTTCGCACATTTACTGACTTTAAGAGGGTTAAAAGTGAAACCATCAATATTTTGTTATAGAACAAAAGTTTCCCTAGCTTATGCTTGCATTTTCAGGATTTTAAACTTCATCATGATTTTCCATCAATCGACGATTTAGTTTTAGGCTCCACTAAACATTTAAAATACACGATCCGCACTCTAGTTTTGGATAAAAGCTAGGATATATAGGTGACCTATCTATGGATCCGTCAACTTTAATGAGTTTCTATAGATTTTATAATGCTAGTTTAGCATTAGATCTATCCCCAACATAAATATTATTTTTTATCTTTTAAATTAATAATTTTATAATTTTTATATTGATTATTACTTTTATTTTTAAATATAATAATTTATTATAATTTTATATTAAATTATAATTTTTAAAATATAAATTTTTTATATTTTTTAATTTCTCATACTTAAATAAAAATATAACTTCTTAATAATTTTGATCATAATTGTGTAGTGACTAGTTAAACGATGGTATGTTTAGATTAAACACCATCTCGAATTGTTTTATAAAAAATTAATCTTGTTTTAATAATTTTTTGTTAAATTGAGATTACATTTGGTGGATGGTTTTTATTAATTTTTATGAATTTTATAATATAATTTTATTTACAATATTGGACACAATACAAATAATTAAGTTGAAGCAAATGGTTTTTTTAGGTAAGTACTTATCTTCTCACCAAAATACATTTTCCATGATTTTGGTGGTCATTATCCTTCGCGACTCCATTTTTATCCTACAACCTATGATTAAAGCCAATTATTTAAAGCCAATTATTTAAGGGATAGCCATTTGAATTTGATATTCTACAAGATGGTTTTTTTTATGTAAGTACTTATCTTCTCACAAAATACATTTTCCATGATTTTGGTGGTAATTATCCTTGGCGATTCCATTTTTATCCTACAACCTATGATTAAAGCCAATTATTCAAGGGATAACCATTTGAATGTCATATTATACTAGATGTATAAAATTAAAAGGCATTTTGAAATGTTAAAATGGTTTTACACTTTAAGAAGCAATAACACCTTACTAATTCTCAACTTGAAATCACTAGTTCAAGGGATAATCATTTAAATTTGATATTACATTTTATTCAAAAAAATCTAAAGGAATTTTGAAATGCTAAAATGGTTTTACATTTTAAGATGTCATAATACTTTCCTAATTCTAAAGTAGCAAAAGTTATAGGACAAAAAAATGGATTTTGTATCTTTAATGATCATATTTATTCTCAAACTATTCCCTAATTATCTATCTTTTTCATAATTATACATCTACTATCATACTTAATATGATGATGATGATGATGATGGTGGTGGTTAATGTCCACTGAGACCAAATTGGTCTATCGGACCTATAATTTTCATAGTTTTTAATTGTTTGGCTCCTCGTCTTTCTTGGCAAGATTGACGTTGTTGCTTTCTTTTTTTTCTCTACGGTCTTCCAACTTCCTGTATCTTTCATTTCCTTCATCTCTTTTGGTTCTTGGGACATTGGTGTCTTAGTTTTGTGATCTATTGTGTTCATCCTCTTGAAGATAGATGGAGAAGAAGTTTGGTCTAGGAGATCTGCTTTGCTGTTAAATGAAGATTTATTTTGTGCGATATTCGAATCCTCATAACTGTTGATGCTTGAGGGGTTGTTGAGTTCACTTTTTTGTTGCTGGCTGGGGCTTTCTCTCTGCTTGTCTAGAAAGTTGTTTCTTTCTTGTGATTCAGAGTTTTCTCTAGAGTATTCTTCTTTGATGATAGTGTAGTGTTCTTTTTGTGCTCCTTCCCACCATGTAGATCTATGGTGGTTTTTTCTAGTAGAAATTTTCTGGGAGGCTTTTGGGCAATTTTTGGCTAGAGGGCCCGTCTCAAAGCAGGATCGACATCTGAAGAGGACACTTTCATAATCGAGTTTCTGGTTCCACACATAGTCTTTACTTGTTAGGTTTATTTTAGCTGGGAATTCGGTGTTGAAGTCCATTTCCATGCAGATGCATGCATAGGTGGTTCTGGCATATTCCTCTGTTTTTGGGCACCTGTAGTAAAATTTCCCAATTGCATTTCCAATGGCTTTTAGCGAGGAGAGATTCCAGAGATGCAAGGGTAGGCTTGGCAATCTCACCCAAACTGATGCTGAAGTTATGATTGCTATTGAGGGATTGAATGATGGGTTCCATGGCTTCATGAATAGGCCTGAGTTTTCCCAAAACCAAGGGTCGGAATCTAGAATACATTGTCTACTTTCAGGATTTTCAAAATCTACTATAAAGAAACCCCTAGCAAAGGGATAGATATTAATTTCATCAGAAATGATAGGCTTCCATAACTCCAAGATCTAATTGTGGAGAGCTGTCAACCGCGGCCAAAAACCATTGAACTGACAGATTAGGGCACTTTCAGAAAACTTCAAAGCCTCATTGAGTGAGGCCTAAACCACTTGGATAGTGGGAGATGGGGCTTCACTGACGATATGGGCAGGAGCTTTCCCTCTAGAAGCGGATGGAATTGAGCCAACAACTATTTTGGCGAAGTTGGGAGCCATATTTGTTTGTAAAAAGCCGAGACCCAGTAGCAGAGAAATAAGGAAAAATATTAGATCTAGATCTAGCCGCAGAAGATTAGATCTAGAACCCAGCCGCAAAGAAAATTAGATCTAGATCCAGATCTAGCCACAAAAGATTAGATCTAGAAGCCAACAACAATTCTTTTAATCTGCAAGAAACCCTAGTAGGAAAAATCAAGAATCAAATCCTGCTACGGATAAAAGTAAGTCACTGACTTTCACTTCACGAACCACTCAATCCAGAGCCCATGTAAAGGAGGAATTGCTCACAGATCTATTTTTGCATATCTGAGATTAGTGATCATTATGGAGAATGTTGAAAGAAATAAAGCTTAAGAAGAACACCACATAGAAGCAGGTCCGGAGCTGCAGATCTGCTCATGCAGAGATGGAAAAACTAACATAGCTGTAGCCTAACACTTCATACGCAGACGTAAACACATTGTTTAAATCCCTCTACATAATATATACATCGTTTAAGTTATTCTACACAATTTAAACTAGAAAGAAAATATAGGACCACTCTCACAATAAGCTTGCTCTTATGTTTCAAATCTGTTCCATGACAGAGAAGAAGTACTTTATAATATCTTTGAGGCTTGTAGGTGTGCTAATTCCTATAGTCACAATGTCTATAATTATAAATCTACCATGGACGCTCTCTATTGTGGTATTCCTTGGAATGTGAAATGGGAAAACATGATTTTCTATTGTTTTGGAGTTGACCCGAGATTTAGTGATTGTCGCATTTCCTTTTTGATCCGTAAATTATCATGGCTATTCCACTAGATAGTTCATCACAATATATATAATAAAATTGTACTTAGTAATTTGAATCCTATACTATGAGGGTTTAATTCTCTTTAGTTTCTTGGATCTATAGATTATTGTTTATTGTGTATCCATGCAAATTAGAATTATGTAGGAAATAGAGAACAATGAAATAAAAACTTACAAACCACAATTTGACACAAGACATAACCCATGAAACCCTTTTGGGAGAAAACCCAGCTCGAAGGTGAGGTCACTCTGCTCTACTTTTGTGAATAGAAAATGGTTGTGAGTACAAAAAAAATAATCATATGGCCTGTGGGATGCTACAATGCACAAATCCTCTATATGTTCACTCTCCCTATCCCTCTCAACTACTTTGCTCATCTATGGAACAAATGCACTAGAAAATAATGGAACCAATTTTCATCATAGTGGCTTAGTGATAACACAACTTGATAGCCTACTAGTGGTTAGGTTTGACTTGCTCAGCTCTTAATCGAAATTATGATATGGGATGTTTTAGGGTCTTCGTCATCATGATCATATGGTTAGCCCCTTTTCCTTGAGTTAGAGGTTGACATGGCATCCTCTTGAATTACAGTGGTGAAAATAGGCATGTCAAATTTTGAGGAATAAATTTTGCATACGAAATTTGATTGAGGTGATTTTGGCATTGTTGGAAAGGTATTTATGTGTAGAATAGGAAACAAAATCATGAAAAATTATGGTGCCAAAGTTTTACCACCATATACCATCTTTTGATGCCTCACAATGCTCCCAAAATGTTTCAAAACCCAATATACTTAATGGGGTCCCATTGTTAAAACTAGACTTGTGAGTTGTTTCCTCGAGTTTTTCCACTTTAAAAGGACCGAGAAGGATGAGAAACAATATAAACATCCAATATAGATCACACATCCCCATTTTGAGAGGCTTTTGGTCCCATAAAGCTTCTATTGAATGAGGTGAGGAAATTTTTCCTCCACCTTCTTTTGGGTGTACCAATTAGCTTTAACAAGAAGTTTTCCTTTCAACCCAATTTTCTGAAGGTCATGCTACTCTTGTTTTTTAGTTTTGAGCCTATTATACAAAATTGCATCCTCTATTAACTCTACTTGAGCATCTGGAGTCAAACCCTTTAAAGAAGGTAGGATATGTTCCTCTTCATGATTTAGCATGGAAGGCTCAGAAAGTTTTAGATTGTTTATATTCAAAACTGAGTAAATGCACATGTAATGTATAGACTGAGTCTATAAACATTATTTTCCAGCTTTTGCAGTATCTCGAAGGGACTTGTTGATGGGCCAATATTCTCTACCAATAGTAAAGGGGGATCTCATCGGTGTAGGATCCCAATTGACCCTGCATTGTTTGATTAGGTATCTTGTCTGGTATGTAGTCTCAAATGCCTCTCAGATGAGTTGAGCTTGCTTCAGACAAAAGTGGAATGCAAGCTCAATTGAACTCATGAAATTGAATAAATACAAGGAAATAATCGACAAACATCCTATAACATGCATACCATGAATAGCCAGATTATAAAGAACATAAACCTTACATAAGGTAAATGTCAACAAACTTCAAATAAGACTCATGTCCATAGAATAAATTTATTAACAACTATAAAGTAAGATTAAGATAATTCTTTAGCTAAAATCACATCATAGAATATTTGTCAACGCGTTTCGAACCAACCAGTGTGGTTCATCATCAGGACAAGTTGAATGATCAGATCTAGAATGCAGTTAAATAGTTAGAGCAGAGCCTCCAATAGCTATAATTATTGACCAGGTAATGGCTAGATTGACCACCTAATGGCCATATTAGACGAGGGAATGGCTAGCTTGACCTAGCTTGACCTAACATAGGTCAAGCTAGCCATTCCCTTGTCTAATATGGCCGTTAGGTGGTCAATCTAGCCGTTACCTGGTCAATAATTATAGCTGTTGGAGGCTCTTCTTTGACTATTTAATTGCATTCTAGATTTGATCATTCAACTTGTCTTGATGATGAACCACACTGGTTGGTTTGAAACACGTCGACAAATATTCTATTATGTGATTTTAGCCGAAGAATTATCTTAATCTTGGCATGGATCACATAAGCCTAAATTCAACAACTATAAAGTAGTTCACAGTATCAACATCTATAAGTGTAATTAAATACACAGTCAATGAGAATATTATGCCAATATCAATGAAATGATTCACCAATATAAGAATAGAGTAAGAAAATCATAAACCATCCACCCGTAGCAAAACAAGGCTTGTAGCATGAGACTAGACATGAACAAACTGTGTATCAAAGAACTCTCAAGAACATTCGATCCATCAAGCGAAAAATACTCATGGCATTACGACATAAAATATTTGTGGAATCCAATAGTGGGAAGTAACAATTACTCCTTGCATCAATCAGATGAGCATAAGTTATCTCAAATAATATTGTCCCCCCAAAAAAGTCCTCAACTAAAAGTCGTTTAAATGCGTCATGAGGGTGTATTTATAAAATGAGGGTGGTTCTTGACCTACCCTCGAATCTTGGGCTTCCTCATGACCTTTGAACTAGCTAGTGACTCTCTGACTTCCCTATGACTCTTTAAATTCCAAAAATGTCCTATCCTATATAATTTCCAAAATTAACTAATAAGTTGTTGATCTAATATATCAATTTAACAATAGTAAGTTCAGGAATGTTTAGGTTGAGCTGCTCCATTAGGTATGTGTGCCACAACTTGTATTCAGCTGCAAAGGGGGTGATTTGCATTATGTTTGTGCAGGCACTCGACGACATCCAGTATGAGGGTGGTCCTTTTGGCGTTCACTTGATTACCTAAAGTTACCAGTTTGGTGTACATTCTTACTGGTTCCACCATATAGTGTGTGATATTCTCCTTTGTTACAGGCAGACCTTCTACAAGGGTTGCATGTATGTATGTATCAATGAATGCCTGAACTTCCTATGAGATATCTTCCTACTTCTTGACATGTCCCACTTCCTCGATGGACAAAACTCCATGAATTTTGATTGTAACTCTAGACCACTCAAAAGGTGTCTGCATGAAGCCAACACCCTATCCACATCTTTGGCTAGTTTGTCCTTGGATTGGATCTTGATGCATACTTGGACCTTGGTGTTTTGCATGGTGATCCAATCCTTTTTTGGGACTACCACCAGTGCTCTTGGGTACTTGGTAGATGACTCATGCATACTATCTAGAGTGACTTTGGCTCCCTTTAGCATAATAGCTCTCTCTTTTGAGTGAGCTTGTATAGCGAAGATTGGGGCCACCATTTGTTGTAGCTTTCACATTTCTTCGTAGATCATTGCCATGGCTTCCTCGAGGGTGTCTGCCTCTCCTTTGACTACTGTCTAGAATTCCTTTGTGTTGGAGTGAATTAAATGGAAGGCCCCATTCTCTTCTTCTAATCTCTCTCTCATGCTCTTCTCTACCCTTTTCTTCGATGCATAAAGCCTATTTTGAAGGTCTATGATCTGTTTTCTCATTCGGGCCACATTATGTTTCCTAGAACTCACGAAATTCGTCCCAGCCGAGGTGATCATCTTAGGATTCACAGTGGTGTCAGGCACAATCTCCTTGGATGCGGTGACCGATAAGGGCTCTGCTAGATTTCTATCATAATAATTTTTCCTCTCCTGCATGGTTTTGAGGCTAACTTGGTTGAAGGTGAACTTAGTGAGATCTAGGACTTTTTCTTCTTACTCCTCTGAAAAGCCTAGCTCTTGTAAGGGAAGGTACCCTTTAGTGATGGGAGTAGAAGGAGGAACATCTAATGGGGATAGCTCACCTTGTTCCATGTCTAGCTGAGACATCTTACTAGTCTCTCCATGTTCAATATTATTGCTTTCCTATTCTTTGCTCTTCCTCAATTCTTCCTCCAACTGCTTCCTCTCTTGTTCTGCTAGCATCTGTTGCTTCTTGAGCTATTTGGTCTGCTTAAGTTTTTCTTCTTTCTCCCTTAGCTATTGTTCTATTCTCTTCTTCTCCTCCTCTCTAGCTTTCTATTCTTCTTGCTGTTTTTTCTTTTTTTATTATTCTTGGGCCCTTTGTTCTTCGCGTTGCTTCTCTTCTAGTTGTTTCTTCTTTTCCTACTCTTCTTGGTGCCTATTCTTTTCGAGCTGGCCTTGGTCAGTAGACTCTTGTGATTGCTGGAGCTCTTGCTCCATTTTTCTCTTGATCTCTTGTTTATTCTTAACTAGGGAACCGTTCCTTTTTTCTAGTGTTTCACTGTCGTCCCCCTTTCCTAGGTCGCTTGGGATATCTTCGACCTCTTTCTCCTTCTACTTCTTGGATTTCATGGTGGCCTTCTGTGCCTCCTGTTATTTCTTATTTAGGGTGGAGGATCTCTCCTGTAGACTAACATTTTCCTGGGAGTGTTCAAGGCGCTCCTCATACCTTTCCTGTTTCTAACTAGGGCTAAGTTCCCTTGTGGTGTTATACCAATTCTTGACCCAATCTTCATGATGTTGTCTAGTGTTCAAATACAACTAGTTAAAATTTTCCCTCTTGCAGTGGGAAGCCACAACTTTCTCAGGGTCGTACATCAAATAGTTGACGGTTAGAAAGTGACTACCCTTTAAAGCTTCAAACTCTGCTTCTACTTGCTCAAAGTTCTCCACTACATATGCTCCAATGATGAGTGGGAAAGCCAACCATGGTTACTTCTTGCGTTTGTTTAGTACCCTCGAGAAACCTTGTGCCATCTAGTAGCATGCTTCTCGCATGAGTACTTTATCTATGAAAAACCTGGGCAGAGCATGAGAAGCCTTATGGATACCAAAACCTCTAATGAACATACCTTACGGGATGGGGAACCAATGTGCAACCTTCACAATGGTTTCCATGGCCCTCTTCGACATGCATGGTGGTTCCTATTTGAATAGTTGTTGGAATAGTGGAGCAATAAAAGACTTAGAAATAACATTTATCATATCCTTATAGGTGGTGTCACAGAAGACCTTGTAGTGGTGGTGCAGGGGGATGTCTACTGATGTATCCCAATTATAGCTCCAGTTATTGAACTGACACCTTGCGTAGACGACATCTAGGAGGTATGAATCCATGTATAATTCTGGTGGCTGCTCTAGCTCTGGATTCTTTGTTGCAATGATGTTTGTACTTAAGGCTGACACAAGAATTCTTGCTCAGTTGAAGATTGTTCCACGGTTGGTGAAAATACACATGAGTGGAACCTAGGTACGATGGAATACATCACAATCTTCTTTGCCATACAAGCAACAAATCATGGTGGCTATCAGTTGATAGAATTTGCTTAGACCTTCTGTCATGTGCACCAAAATTGTTCTAACCTGGAATTTAGATGGGTCTTCCCACCATTCCCTAAGGATGTCTTTGGAAGGCTTCACAAAGCTAGAGAGCCACTGGGTGTTGAAAGCCTCCTGCTTCTCAGGGACTCTGTAGTAAAGTGGCAATATCCATAGAAGAGATCACTGCTAAGGGTTCACTAGTATGTTCACTCATTGTCCATGAATTTGTATCTGTGTTCTACAAGATCCAATTGATAGTTTCAACACACAGAAAAATGGGAGGGTGTGACACTATCTTGTGTAATTTAGACCTCTTGAAGTTTAGGTACAGTGGGAAATCTTCCTAGGTTTTTGGTATTTCCAACTTGGCGAAATCTTAATAGATGTTGTACAAAGAGAGCCTTGTAGGATTATTGATATTGCAGGCCATGTCTCTATAAATAGGTGGTTTCTCATACTGATATATTTCTAGTGAACTGCTCCTCGAGCTTCTACGAGTGACCTTTATAGTCGGCGGTGTCATCTAATCTTTGAAAGAGATGGACATGTAGTCAATATCCACATCACCTGGCATGTCGAAGAAACAATCCCACGATGAGAGTGACAGCATGAAAACTAAAAGAGACTTCTTAAATAAATTCAGTTCCAGATGTTGTGAGGAGGCTTTTAGGCAGGTCGCAAGGGAAAGTAGTTGTAGGGATCACAAGGATAGGAGTGCAACTTAGCGACTAAGTATTAGAGAGGATTTGCTAGTCACGGGAGTCTCAATGTTGTGGTGTCACAACGGTCACGAGGTTGCATTGGTCGTGAAATTTAGGCTATCATGGCTATGGGCCATGCGACCTCTGCACGGGGCAAGTTGAAAGGGTAGCTTAAGACTTAGGGAGATGTTTGGAATTCCTCAAGGCTAAATGATCCATCTCACAGGAGAAAATGGCGGTGGCTAAGGGCAAGGAATGACTGTGAGGAAAGGAAAAGGGGTTTCATGAGCCCAAAGGCATTGATTTTAGGTTTGTGGTGAAAACTTAGGTCAAAATGAGAATTAAACACCCTAGGGTTGCAATATGTAGGGTCAGGATGGAAGATGGAAAAAAATGGATGGATATAATGATTACATGGGAAGAGGAAAGGTCGCCTACCTGGAGAAAATGCGTACATGCCCTGGTCACAAATCTCCCTCATCTCTCGTGCAACCCAAGAACTGTTACCAAATGAGTCTTGGGCAAGTAGTTATAAATATTTTTGGGTTCACATGAGGGGTGGCATGGGTCACAAGTCTCAGAGTGGGGAAGGAGTGCAACCTTACGACCTATGTGACCTCTAAAGGTCACTAGGTTGCAAGGGTTGTGTGGTCATAATCGCTGTGTTTTTCAACCTTGCGACCCAGTGACCTATTGGTCGCGTAGTCCTATAGGTTGCAAGGGTCACAATTTTTATAGATATGGCATATGTGACCTATGCGACTTGGGTTGGACGGGTCTAATGGGTCGCACTAGTTGTAGGCAAAGGAAAGTTTACATTATGCGGTTGCGACTGGATGACTTGGACCATACTATGACTAAGATTAACTTAGAAGGAAGCCTTGGGTTTTTATGAGACTTTTCGAGTTTCTAGAGCTCTTAAACACACTCCTAGGATTAGGAAAACTCTTGAAAGGTAAAAGGGGCTCCTAAATCTGAAGAGATTGAAATTTTGGAGGGGTTATTGTAGCGGCTACAAAATTTGGCGATTCACTGGGAGAACTCCAAGATCTTAAGACGTGTTATGGCCTAGCTTAAGGGGGACCTCAACGAGTTCCATTTCAATATAGTCATAGGTCCCGCTGATGGTACCTAGGTCTCTCCATTACATTGGTCGGCTATCCACAATACACATTAAAACTCGACCTTCAACACATGGAATAGGGCATCAATACCTGTTGGTCTGGGAAGGAAAATGAAGCTGAAGTAATGAGATGAGCTTTAAGTACTTTAAGTATAATAGTCATGGTACTCTAGAGTTGCTCTGCTGCTAGTGAGCCTCAATAGTACCCTGATGGAGTCACTACCTAGAAATCGAAAAATTTTCTCCGCTTCCAACGGGCCTGTTCAGTGCCCAAACAGAGTCATTTCTTCACCTCTTTGCACATGAAGCCTTTCTCAGTCCTTTAGCCCTTATTTAAAAGTGGATGTGCTCATTGGCACTTATTTTTCAGTGCTTATTTGCACTTATTTGAGGTTGCTATGTGAGCCCGGGTAGACGATGTATCCCAACTTATTTGGCTTGCAAAGAGTTTGCTTCTGGTCTTTCAAAGACATTAATTTTTTCTTGAAATGTGTGTGTGACCAAAAAGGTTTCTTTAGTTTCCCTTCATTCCCAAAACAATGGGTGTTATAGAAATTTTTGGACACTTCAACCCCAATCACAAATGTCCATAAATTGAGGGCTCTTAAGTCCCTAAAAGTGTTGCTTCACTGCCTAAAGGAACAAGGTCGATTACATCATCTCCCAGAAGTTCTCCACTGAAAACTGCTCATAAATGGTCAAAATTGGACCATATTGAAAGCTCAATGCAGAGGGTGCGATGCATATCACCTTCCCAATGTACAAGGTGTGATTCATACTGATTTGCTCCTCTGTAGGGTGCGATGGTCGGGAATGGACAAATGGCAGGGACAAAAATGCGAGGTGGAAGATCATGAATCTTCCAGAAGCTTCCCCTCTGACACTTTCCACTCCATTTTCGACCAGGGATGAGTAAGAGATCATCATTCTCCAAGTGGAAGCAGGAACTATCAGAGAGAAGACACTAATCAAGATCCCAAAAGATGACTCACCTCTCCCTAATCATCTATATATGGATCCCTCATCATAGAGATCGAGAGGCTGGAATTTTGTATCTTATAGAGAAGTGTTGTTGGTTTTCTGGTTTGTATTCATAGTGTTGGGTGATCTAGCTTTGTTTGAGGTGAAGAAGGGCTTCTAGCTGGAGGATGATGTTTGGTTAGAGCATATGGTTGTAATCTTCTTGCTACTTTTTATCTTAATAAAGCTATTCTTGTTTCCTCCATATTCTTGTGTACTTTTTTATATATGCATGTATATGGTTAATGCACATCTGATCCTGCAT